>CAVMGG010000770.1:0-181890 GCA_963680895.1 Fragum sueziense
CACAGAATGAAATGGGTTTCGACTTTGGTAAGACTGTATTGTATGAGCAGGCTTCTGAAGTCCTTACTTTCAGCAATGTCAAAAGTTCCTTTTTGCATGATAGATGATCATGTAAATGTTTAGATCTACAGATAACCCCTATTAATCCTTTTCCAAGAACGTTTTTATATAGAAAATGCTTAGTAGTACATCGAGGCAAAATAAGAAATGTCGATCATCAGCATCTTCTCTCTCTTTTTTTTTTTTTTTTTTTTTTTTTCCCTCTCAGTTATATTACAAATGATTTAATTTGATATTCATTAATGTTTATATACTTTGTCGTCTACGTCAGCTTTCAAATGGGACAGCCCATTTTTTTTTTTTTTTTTTTTTTTTTTTTTTCAGTATGTGATAGTTCGAATCTTGCAGGTGTCTCACACCAACGCATGCATAATAGTATTAAGGACGCTTTTCTCTTTGTTATCATATTAAAAAAATCGTATACATGTGGCATAAAATCTTGACCGGACAATACGCATTGTTTCGACAATGAAAAATATACACAAACCGGTTACCATCTTATGGCCTAAAAACTTCTTTCAGATACATTATTATGATTTTCTGTCAGCTGAAAGTTTTATAAACGACAAAAATATGAATGTTTATTATTCAGATACAAATCTTTGTATAAATTAGTGGGTGTTCGGGTGTCTTCTTTCGGTAATAGTTGTCATGATAGATCCTTTCCAAAGCTGATTTTGTCTGAGTTATTGTAAAACCATCAAACTCCAGATGGAGAAGATGCCAAATAAAGTGACATGTACGTATATAGGCCTACGTATATTACTTTCCCACAGACAAGCTTTGGTGTTGACGCAAGTAATCAAACGGGTTTTAAAATGACATTTCAGATTTTTTTGTCATAAATTTTACTTTTATTTTTATCTGAAAGAGCATATTTCCTTATGAAAATTCTGAAAATTTCAAGCCAAAATATTGCGCCGTTGACGAGAAATTTATATTTTTGTGTTAAAATTGAACAAATTGTTGTGGCCAACAGTTCGGATTTATATGCAATTTATCGATTATGTCTCAACTTTAAATGCGCGTTTCTCGCTCATCGGCAATAACTTCAAAAAACTAATAGTATTTATACTCATTAGAATAACCAATCTTGGCATCAAGACGTACTTTAAAAAAATTGAAATTGGAATGAAATGTCCCTTTAAAGTGATACAGTCGAAACTGTCATATGCAGCCAGCCAAGGGACACACCAAAATTGGCTGTATACGACAGTTGGCTGCTTAACACAGAAAATATGAAGAAAATGCCAGTATTGTAAAGTATGTATGTTTTTAGGTTATTTATCCTTGGTTGCCGGACATTTCCATATGACAGAGTAGTAGACTGGGCGTGCCCAGGAAGGAACTCCCTTCTTTTGACATGTTTCCAGCTTTGAATGGCGGAGGAAGACCCCAGGTGGGCACCTGGGTAGAACCACCGACGTTCCGCAAGCCAGCTGGACAGCTTCCTCACATGAAAGTTCATATGTCCCTGGCGGGATTCGAACCCACAGAGGTGAGGGGCAAGTGATCCTGAGTCAGCGACTCTAACCACTCGGCCACGGATGCCCCAAATAAGTGTTGTAAAGTAAAAAGGGTACACTTTCATGTGACATTTAACTGTTTATCACACCTTTTCATGGTTTATGCACATGATTAGGCAAATTGCCAGATGTATTATCAATATTTCACACATTGCCTGTCACCAATTAGTTGTGCATGGCTGCTTAAGGGGATATAGGTAAAGAGCAATTGGGACAATTAAAGCTGGCCACTGACCACATAAGACAGTATATTGTTATTCGCAGTTTCTTTAAAGAGTAAAGTTGCATGGGAAGACCTGGGCTGGCTGCATACGACAGTTTGGCTGCTATACACAGGTGGCCGCTAACACAGTTTTGACTGTATTTCACATTTATTATTTAAAAGTACGTCTTGGTGTAAAGATCGTTTATTCTCATGCATAGAAATGCTATCAGTTTTTTGAAGTTGTTAGTTATAAGCGAAAAATACGCCTCTAAAGTTGAGACAGAAATGACAAAATCTATATAAATCTGAACTATTGTCCACAACATTTTGTTTAATTTTAGCACAAAAATATATATTTCTCGTAAACGGTTCAATATTTTGACTTAAAATTTACAGAATTTTCACCAAAAAAGAGATGCTCTTTCAGATAGAATAAAAGTAAAGTTTATGTAAAAATGATTGTGAAATGTCACATCACATGAATGTGAAGCATTCAGTGCAAAGACGAAATTACTGATGACTTTTTTTAATTTAACTAATACCATTATAGATACATGGCACGCAATACATACAATGTGTAACATTAATTTTGACCGTTTACGACTCCATTCAATAAAGTAGATCTATATATTAAAATCATGTCGTTTGGAAAAAGGATAAAGAAATACTTTTGATAAACATCCACATGCTTGTAAATAACAAACATGGGAATAAAAAGAACTGACAGGACATCAGGGGTGGTATTCACCAAACAGTCTGATTCAAAATTTACCTTTCAAATTACACAACAATCTATCCGATTGGCCGAGACATACGTCTCGTCCAATCAAATGGGTTGTAATGTAATTTTGTTTGAGACATTTGATCAAGAGATGTTGTTAAATACGGTCCCTGCACTGACTGATCCGTGCCTGTACTACCACACAAGTTTGAATGCTGAAATCGGTGAGACACGAGATGATAATAGACCGGTTATCTAGATATAGTGTATCATAATTATTTTCTGTGTCATAAAGAATTAATTCACTAGACGTGTCATTTATTTTATCCTCTTTACCTTTAATATCTTTTAGATAATATTAGCTTATGAGCCCTACAAAGAGCGATTTTTCCTGGATAAAGGTATGAGAAAACATAAAAATCACGCTTTATGAGACCGTGCAATTCAATCTCTTTCGCAGTTATCTACCCTGGATCAGGATCAGGCCCTGGTTTCTCGAAAAACTCAATTACATACTCATGAGTACATGCTCAACTTCAATGGAATACTCTCCAACGTTGGAGGGTATTCCATTGAAGTTCATGTGAATTTCGTGTGATTTGAGTACGGTGTCCAGATTTGAGAACATACTTTTAAAGGGACATTTCATTCCAATTTCAATTTTTTAAAGTATGTCTTGATGCCAAGATTGGTTATTCTAATGAGTATAGATACTATTAGTTTTTAATTGGACGTCCGAAAGGACGTCCAATTCTTATAACCACTTTTCGACAGGCGAAATGGGTTTTCATTACCAAAAAACCCTTCTCAGACTCAATTGCCAGTTGACCAAAATTCAAAATAGAATTTGCGTCCATACAGGAAAACTGTCGTATCTTTTCCTGCTTTCTATGTGTTCTCTAACAAACACTATAAGATTCATTGCCCGATTCAATTTATGCCACGTCTTTACCAACTTTACGATCTTTTTTCGAGTTAACCATTTTGTTGTAGAGATTTGACTTTCGTGATATTGTGTAAAGGGTAAGATCTTTATAAAGCGATACATGTAATAAAGTTAACAAACGCCCTTCATCATCAACAGCAGCGATAGCTCAAACGGGAAAGGATAAGCCTCGCAACCTGTTTCCAGTATGATATTTGGAACGCCGTTGGTTCGAAACTAGTTCGGACCATTCCTTCTATACAACGTTTGTTAAAACGTTTGTTTTTCTTGATGTGTTTACTGAAAGCAGACATTTTAGGATTATTTCTCAATTGAATGCACGTATTGTGTATGACAAATTCTTTTTCTTTGGTCATTGTTGTTTAAGTCTTTGACATATTTAAAGAAACTTGGAAACATGGTTTTAAAATTGATTATCGGCGAGTGAGTTCATTTCGCAACTCGGGTTCGACTCGACGACAAATCGGGTTTCCATCTGAACAGCCTCAGATGAGACGCTAGTGATATCCACCTATTCAGAAAAATAGTTACTCTTATGAGTTTTATTTATTTTTTTCACCAGCATCTGTATTACTGATACTCGACAGTATCATGACCTATTTACATACTGATCAATGATCATGACAAAAATGATTATTACTAGTATAAGATCGAGTGACAGCGATCTGTATTTATTAAGTTTAAGTGACCCGTTTACGTGTATTGTGCTAAGAAGACGAAGCAATGGATCTGCAACAGTGACAATGGTATCCCTGATGGTACCTGGATGATCGGGCGAATATGTGTACAGATAGGGACATTGCTATTCTCAAATGGTCGTTGATAATGATATGAAGATTTAAATTGCGTATTGTACTTTACTGCCATTTTCCCGACGGCAAGTTCCCATTTTTTTCTTTGTGCGCACATCTGTAGATGTAAGGATGCTGCGGTAGTACTGGTATGAGGAATCCATGGTTAGGTGCTCCAATTTATCTGGTATTTTGTTTAAGGAAAAGTATGTATTGAATTGGATTGTTTTGTAACCACAACCAGGAAAACCTGCTGCCGTGTTTTTTACTCTTAACACGAATAAAAATCAAAGCGCTCGGAGCGCTATATGTAGACGTCTCTGATTGATTGAGCGAAATTGTATGTAAATGATCGGCGTTTCATTACTTTCTTTCGTTGAATTTGTGTTTAGATCGATTCTAAATCACTGCGGTCGTTTTCTCCTTAACGATGGTGGAGATAAAAGTCGAAAAAAGATGATAAAAAAGAACAATGTCAAAGTAGAATACGAACCCAGGGCCTCCCAGATATAGACATATGTAAAGAGTACAAGGTGAGTGCTCTGCCAAGTGAGCTATCGCGGCTTTGATTTATGTAGCGCGTTTGCTTACATTTTAAATACATTGCTTTGTTTCGTCCTTTATAGAATCAACGAAAGGTGTAAATGACGACAATACTTATAGTTAAATCGAAACAAGAAGACGAAATTGCGAATCACATGGCCTTAATTGAATTGGGTAATCACATTAATAGTGATTATTCATAGAGAAAAATCAGTTGTCTTGAAACGGCAATCAAATCAATTTGAAGTGTGAGACGGTTTTTTTATGTAATAAAACCAATTTCGTATGTCCGAAACCGATCTTATAGAATTAAACGTTAAACGTCTAACAGAAGAATGAATAAAATCTCTATCGTTCATGTACAACCCCGCTCAATTAATCAGAGACGTCCAATTACAGTGCTCTCAGCACTTTGATTTTTTTCAGTTGTTGCAAATAAGCGAGAAACACGCATTTAAAGTTGAGACATAATCGATAAATTGCATATAAATCCGAACTGTTGTCCACAACAATTTGTTCAACTTTAACACAAAAATATAAATTTCTCGTAAACGGCGCAATATTTTGGCTTGAAATTTTCAGAATTTTCATAAGGAAATATGCTCTTTCAGATAAAAAATAAAAGTAAAATTTATGACAAAAAATTCTGAAATGTCACTTTAAAAGTTTTTTTCGCATGAAAACATAATATAATTATTATTAGGCTTAGACTAAGTGGAAATCCGACAAAAGGAGTATCGTTTTAGCAAATTATAGGCCTTAATCTACATAAGACGTGTCACGTCACTTCCTATAAAATCTCTTTTTTCATGACGATACGCATATCTGCGAAATGATTATATAACGAATAAGGTTACAACTTGTTTGTGTAATTACAGGTCTTTTGTTTTCAAACAAAATCAAACAACAGTGCAGTTCCGGAACCGGAAATCCATAGTTCACGCGCCGGAAGTACGAAATCGTCTGTGTTTGAAGTTTGATATCCGCCAATGCTCATCGATTGGCTTATTATAGACGATTTTGTGTATAAAAGTCATTAAAGCTGTTCAGGAATTTCAGTCTCAAACCACAATGCTCGTGTCTGCTTTGGGGGATATGCATTTCTTAAAAGCTTCGGTGTTCTTTCTATTTCTTTTCAACCTTTACTTACGTATGCATCGAATAAACGGATGATATCACTGTGTTGTGTGTTTCATTATTGTCGTGTAGAGTCCATGGGCCGTTTTCACCAACCATTCCAAACCGATTGTCACCTCAATGGACTCATGCTAGGCTGTCTAACATATAAACAGGTAAAGATTATTATTCGAAAATATCGCATGGGATTGTCAACCTGCACAACTAGACTTTTTCTGTCCAAGGAAATTACAAATTAAGTTCAAATAGCCCTTCTAGATCAAGTATATAGTGAAAAACTTAGTATCAGTGCTTTTAGATACCTATCTTTTTGGCACTAGATAATACAATGCACCACACAACAATGCAAACTCTGACTGTCCCCATATCATTCTGGTCCCTGATAAACCTAGCATGGGCCCCTTCAATCGAACCCTACAGTCGTAATATTTAGGGAAACAGTCGGAAACAACAAGAGAAATATTTGAGATTATTAAGTAACACACGTTGTTATCAAACATGAAAAAATATTCCTGACAAGACGTAGGCGTGTTTTCCGGGAAGCTGGAGGCTCGCCGGATATATTTTATACGAACGCGCAATACTATGATATACTTTTCCCCAGAAGGCTTTATCAAACGTTCTTTGGTTCATAAAAAATAATTAGAATTCTGAAAACGGGACCCTTGTGAACTTTTAGAACAACTTGGAACAATATCAGCCTGTACCTATCTACAATTTTATCAGGATCCTGCTATTTTGTCACAGTTTCTTCTGGCTTTTTATTTCAAATCCCTGCTCATATTTGTATACCTTAATATGGTATCTCTTGACGACTGTTGTTTTTATCTGCCATTTTCTGATACGTAGCCTGCGACTAACATAACGAAATATCAGACATGCTGTTGTTCATCACTTTCAACATTGTAGAAAAATGAGTGACTATTCTTTTTCGATATTGGATACGTAACATTCCGTGAACAGAAAAGGCTACAAAGAAGTTGACTGTTCCAGTTGGAAAACTGTTGAATAATAATGAATGTTCAATGTTCAATATGAATGTGTTTACAATATAGCGCGTCTTGAACAAAGTGTAACAAAATTGTCAGTGTATTTCTTCTGTTAACTTAATGTTTCCCAACAGTTTAATATCATGGACATTGGAATTCAGGGCTTGTATGCGAAATAATAAAATTCTCATATCAATGTTTTCAAGAAACACCGATATGCACAAGTTCTCACTAGAACAAAACCACCTCGACGGCCCATCAAAATCGACAGATAATTGACACTCCAGCCAGGCTATTTTCTCTGTTATATAAGATGTTCGATTTTTCAATTAGCACCAGCTCAGCAATTTTCCATTCCCACAGAATATACTGAAACTATATCTCGGCTTTTCTTCCCAAAACCTAGTAGCTACAGCTTTAAGCAAACTGTAGTTACGAGGTTTTTGAAAAAAAGGCGACGACATAAACCATTCATCTCCCATCCTACGACTTACAAAAACAGAACAGAGCATTTGTGGTTTTCTACGTTTGTAAACTGTGACAGAATTTAAAAGGACACATTTCTGTGTTAACCCTTACCCAAACGACCAAATTTTAGGATGATCCACTTCAAAAACTGCCGCAAAAGACAAAATGGATGTTATCCAAAGATAGGATTTATGTAAAATATGGCACAGAAAATATTGAGACAAAAGGAGCAACTGCTGGTTATCAGCAGTTTCTTCTTTTGTTTCAATGTTTTCCCAAGCATTTTCTATCAGGGACGTCAAAACCAGGTCTTGTTTGGGAAAGGGTTAAAAGGACACATTTCTGTGTTAATTTGCGTATGTAAGTGATCTTTTTAGAAAGATGTTTTCTTTTGGAAATTGGCAGAACAACACAGATGGCATACTTAGGCCTATACATAGCTGTTTCTTAATTTCGCTGCACGCCCTGATTGGACCTTTTTGCGTCACCAAACCATTGTTCTATGTTAAGTTCAAATAGAACTCAGCCTGTTATTTTCTTCTGTTGTCTCCGTGTTCAGAGAATTTCTCTCTTAGTGACGTCAAAAGAAGATATTGGGTAGGAATTAGGAAAGAGTCAAAATCGAATAACAACAATTCTTCGATCTGAGAGCGTATACCAAAATTGTCTAAGTGCCATTAACAGTTTTTAAAATCGAACACGGCCTATTGGAGAAGCTGAGCCGGTCTGTTTAGTTATTGATTCGCAACCGGTCGATTGGTACGAGAATACCCTTTCACATTGCATCAACAAATTAACAAGCTTATTAACAAACTGAAATATTGAATGAAGTTAAAATATTAATGAAAATAAGTGATATCGGTTATCAACTTTTCGGTGGTTCAAATGACAATGAACATGACAATGTCACTCCGTTGGCGAATCGAGGACATACATATTGTTCAAAAGTTGTCCGTCAAACTCATATGGTACGCCGCCGTTTAGAACCGTGATATTTTCATTACAACTTCTGTACATGTATATTATAAACGATTACCTTTAGATGAAATTTATAGGAATTACATCGCATTCGTAAGTATTTGTTTGCAAAGGTTTTATTTAAAAACATGCGTGCGTTCAATGAATTTCTAAGATTAAAGAACTTTGGTTTCTATATGTTATTATCACGCCGGAATCATTTGAACTGTAAAAAGAAATAATGGCACTTGCAAATGATCATCAATGTCTATGTTGTATCCATGTCGGAATTATTTGACACTGGAATGGAAATGTCACACGGAATACACACATTGCAGTGTAATATTTATGATCTGGGACAGTCATTCATCCACAAATTAAATGTTGGGATCTTGGTCATGAAAGACTTTGAAAATCATTTTCTTCCATGACATCTTATATTTTTACTAGAATGTTGAAAATCACGTTTTTATATTCAAACGATAATATAATGCTTGAGAGACATATGATATTCTATGAGGGACACTTAAAGTAGGGCTTATTTTGGGAAGGGTCAATAAGCAGAAATCGTCGGTGTTATTGCAAAACATCGTAACTCCAGCTTTGATCAAGCTGGAGTTACGAGGTTTTGCAATAACACCCACGAAATGCCAGGATTATGATGACATCTCTTTTCTATGGTCTAGAATACGTAATCAAGTCATAAAATGTACAATGAACTATCGAAATCCGATTAGCGACACACAGTTTTATGTCTCAATGCATGGATTGATATATCAGTGTGTGGGATCAATTGTAAGAATTGTGGTAAACAAATGAAAGGATTTCCATGTTTTGTATATCGTCGCTTTTCAACAAAAACCTCGTAACTGCAGCTTAAAACAAGCTGCAGTTACGAGGTTTTTGTTGAAAAGCGACGATATGTATGTTCAAAAACACTAAGACTCATTTATCGAAAGGAAAGTATTGAACATACTGATTCTGTGCAATTAGCGCAGTGTGAAAATTGGAAGAACAAAAAGGTTCTGTGTTTCGTACAATTAACTTCACGACAGGGGATTGCGTGACACAACAACAACAATTTCGGAAAATTTTCAATAAATTTGTTAATGCTTGACTGATTTGAATTTGATTTGATGTAAAGAAAGAATAAAAATGCCAGGAATTTATAATGTTAGATTTGACGAATACATTAAATATCATCAAAAAGAAAAAGTTCTTGTCGATAAAAATGTTTGTTCGTCAATTTCTTTATATCAGGTGCCGTTCAAAAAGAATCAAGCTAACCCAGAAAATCCTTCGTGTTTTTTCTGTGCTTCACTGCTTTAAAACGTTTTCGGATCGACCGCGTATAAACAACATAATAATTGAAGTTTCCTTTGCAATTCTCTTTGGTGTTGTTGTTGTTGTTTTTGTTTCTGTTGATTCACGTGATCCCCCGTCGTAATAATCTCAGAATAGCCAGGAACCATACTGTTACTTGTGGCTCATATTCAGATATATACCGGACGTTTAAGTTTTTCACATAAAATGTTTATTACAATGTTTTTGTCGTGACCTTTTTCTTATCTAAATGGTCCACCACTATATCGATCCTGATCACATTAATTTTGTATGGATGGTAGATTAAACTCCACGCTTCAATGACGACCAGGTGTCACTAATCTAATTAGCTACAAAATACTGGACTTGTCACAAATAAATTTTCTTCTTAATGATAACAAAAAGACTACCACGAAATTATATTCATTATTCCGAACTAATAATTTCGAAGCTGAATTGTGCTCGGTGAAATACCACCCAGCACAAGAACTTTCTAGAATGATCGAAGATAAAGAAAGCACCGAAAAGGACGCATTTAACAAAGACGTTGTGTGTTGATAATAACATTCGTTTACGCTTAAAACATTTGTCGTGGTCGCTTTTTCCAGGGAGCATCGTACATGGTACAAATGAGTCCTAAATTATGTCTTTTCTATTTTCAGAAATGAACAAAATGTGAGTCGATAAGGTGACAACGGACTATATAGACACCCCACTCCACACCTCCTGGCTGGACGCCTGCAGCCATCATGACAGATATAGATACGTACGAGTGTTCGGACAAGGGTCTACTGCTACCCGCTATCAATGAGTACACCTGGCACAAGGGTGTCAGAATATTCTTCTACCTACTCGGTATGGTCTGGTGCTTTCTCGGCATCGCTATCGTGGCGGATGTCTTCATGGTCGGTATTGAAAAGATTACTAGTAAAACAAAAGTGATAAAAGTGTCAAATCCAAAATCTAAAGGCGGATACGACGAGATTGAAGTTAAAGTTTGGAATGACACTGTGGCAAATCTTAGTTTAATGGCGTTCGGAACAAGTGCTCCAGAAATTTTACTAAATGTGATAGAAGTTGTAGGTAAGGGTTTTAAAGCAGGTTCTTTAGGCCCGGCGACTATAGTAGGCTCAGCAGCCTTTAATTTATTAGTGATAACAGCAGTTTGTGTGAGCAGCATTCCCAAAGGTGAAGGTCGTAAGATCATGAATGTCCGTGTATATGTGACGACGACATGTTTTAGTTTGTTCGCGTATATCTGGATGATGTTAGTGTTGAAGTATATAACGCCGAACTACGTGGATCTGTGGGAGGCCATCATCACATTCATATTCTTCCCGATTCTCATCATTGTGTCTTACTTTGTGGATAAACTGTTCTGCTGTCCGCGGAGAAACAAAACATCCTCATCGGACATCGAAATCGGAATAGGTAATGTATTTTGGAGTAATTTTAAGTTATAATATTGTTGTATTCAGGATACTTGTAAGGTCTGCTGCTGTGTTCACCAAGATTCTGTGTAAAATTTCTTAATAACATGGTAATCTTTCTGATTGTACGAGACGTATGTCCCAGCTATTAGGATGGATTGCAGTTTCAAAGGTATACCTGGAATAAGACAGAAGTCGGTAACTATATTTGGGTACAGGATTGCGTTTAATTTTATCCATCTGACTTTAATAATCACCTTGACCAGAGTATCATGCTATATAAAATTTTCGTGTTGACATTTTCTTTTCTATAAACAAAAAATGCATTAATTATTCAGTTTAAAACTTAAAATACAAACAAATTCCAGCCGATTTTCGCCTTAGCTCCGTTAAGATATAATCTGGTCAAAACCATCTCGACCATGGACATGGTACAACCATGACCGTACCACAGCCGACGGCTTTGATATGGATATAAAGTAGGAAATACTCATAAACAGTGCATTGTCCTTATACATTATTATAATCAGGTCTGAAGTTAATCCAGTTATATTAATCAGCTTTGGCTCCTGACTTGATCCTTTTTGACTCGGGTTAAAGTGCGCACTGATTTATACATGTACACGTATATACGAGTAGTCGTACACTGTATATTTACAAATGTACATTACATTCAGAAGTATTAAGTGGGCTGCATTTAGGCCTATAGAGCATGAATCTTGACCAGAACGCTTGTATCCATGGTGGTATCACTTGTCAAAAAGGTCCTTCTCCAAACTCCTACTCACATGGATGTAGGCCTATTGTAGAATGGTCATAATAATCATATCATGTTTAACCCATTCTCAAACGACAAAATATTAGGGTGGTTCAATTTGAAAGCTGCTGCAGACGACAAAATGGGTGCGAATACTGACAGGAATTGTGTATGATATAGCCATTAAAATATTGAGACAAAAGGAGAATCTGCTGATTATCAGCATTTTCTTCTTTTGTCTCAATGTTTTCCAAAGTCTTTTCTAATAGGAACGTCAAAACCAGGTCTTGTTTGGGAAAAGGTTAAATGTTTACAAAGACAGAAAACATTAATTTCCGCTACTAAGTATTTAATTTAGATTGATTCTCCACATTTTTGTACGTCTCGATACAAATCGTATCCAGTCTCACAAGAAATCGAGAATTTCATTTCCATATTAATATCATAGATCATGCGTTTTATGTATCTTATAACCGTTACCTGGGTAACATGTCTTAATAAAATGATATTAAAGATATCAAATATGAGTAAATGAAGTAATGCTTTCAGAAAAGAAAATGGCTGAAACAATTAAGAAAATAACAGTCATATACAAAGTACATAATAAACAGAAAAGGTACAGAAATACGGGTTGTTTATTAAATTAATTTTCTTTCTCTGTTCGCTAAATTTATTGAGCTGAGATCTGGAAAATGGATCCATACATGACTATTGATACCAATATGGATCTCGATCAGGTTGCTTATACACGCAGTCTGATCATGATCCATGCTGTTCTCTTACTCAACTTCTTGCTAGTCTTTATAAGCTTTAGCAAGAGTAGAATGACAATAAGAACCATGATCAGACAATTTTTGCCTATCTGACTTTATCACGGTGGTTCATTACGTGACTCGGAATTTTAGAAAATCATTAATATTATTGTTAATACTTGACCAATTTGAATTCGCTTAAAAGCAGAGAAGGTTGGAAATACCAGGAACATGATTTTCGTGCTGGAGTTTTGAGAAATCTACTGATATAAAGTTATTGGAGATTAACAAATATTTTGGTTGATCATAGATAACTTTTTTATCAGCTGATTTTTCAATAATCCACCACGTCTATCTAATGCGCGACGCCTGTCCACCTTCTCTGTTTCAAACCGAATTCAAATCGGTCCCTTATTAACACAATTATTGAAGATTTTCTGAAATTGTTGTATCACGTGCTTATCTACCGTGTTTATGTTAGTCTGAATTGTCATAAAGGGTCTTTTCCCAGGTCTAGGCTAACATAATTAATATAATGATTATATTGTTTTGTTGTAATTTGTAGATACCACAAAGGGTGAGCAAGTATTCTATAAAATAGAATGATGTGCTATGCTTCTAGTGATAAACTGGTCAATATGTGGCCCTTTTAGGCTTAGTTACACTTAAATTGCAACATTTTAACTTAGGAAAATCATTAGACACTATTTAGTCCCCAATGTTACTAACAGCGTATGCATGGAAATAGCTGGGCTTCGATAAACAGGTGAAACCACGTCCTTTGTTGCACATTTTGGGAAGGGGGGGGGGGAATAAGGCCATCTTATACGTCCGCGTAAAGAAGCGTCACAAATATGGAAAGATAGTCTTGGACTACCCAAATACAGGCGCATTCGTAGCTTAGCCTTTATAAACAAATAATTCGTTTAGAAATTTCTTATCGTGCCTGGATTTTTATATTAAAACAAACAGTTTGCACGAACCAATGCTTCAGATTCAATCATTTCAAGTATTACTAGTTTTCAAAGGAAAAATCATATTTTTACTACAAGAAAAGTGTGTGGCTTAAGTTTGCAGACAATATGATACAGCGTAACCATAGCAGATGTGTCTGTGACAAAAATCAAACTCCTGGCGATAGAAAATCAATCTGTCTGTTAGATTTAGCCATTCATTTGTTTGGAAATGGCCTCTTTATGTATCAAAAGTTGACAGACGCCATAAAGCTGCAAGATATACTTTCGAGAGGTTATCAATTGTGTCACGAGAAAGAAATACTTATTGATGAAAAATAATGGACGAATAAATTATTACTGTTTATCAAGATTTAGCATTTGTAAGAAAACTGGCTTAAGCAAACAGGATATCTACAAATTCAGAAAGTTCTGGTCGTGTTCTAACTGCAATACAAGAATGATTAAGATGGCAACTATCTCGGATTCAATGTATCATGTTATGACAGGACAGTATTGTCATTCAATCATATTATCACAATGCCATAAATAAGCGGTATCAAAAAGCGCTATGACTTTTCAAACAAAAATTATTCTAAGACTCATTTCATGATTACGTATAAATTGTATCAACTCCGAGTCCAATATCAAAAATATATCGACAAACGTTAAAGTGCAAAGTCGAAATACCGGTAGAATGCTGACATATTTTTCTTTTCTTTTAAGAATATAAAAAACTAAATTTCCAACAGATATGCCCGAAAACATCAAAAACAAATTAACGCTGCTGTCGCAATTGTTACTTTATAATTCTTAACAATATTTCTCGTAAAAGTTATACTGTGTTGCCGAGCTCCTATGCCTATCAAGCAATCTCTATTTTCAGTGCTAAATGACGAACGTTACAGCGTTGTCATGCTCGTTGTTTTCTAATATTCATTACGCCATTCTTATCGTCAATTCTTATCGCTACAATACCTGGTAGAGAACCGTAATTTATTGGTCATTCCAAGTCAACTAAGCTCATTAGACGTCACGTGACATCATTAAGCTCTCCTTGTGTGATAACACTTACAGTCATTTTCTCCATTATTTTGATTGAAAAAATATACCCATGACCATTGACCAAACAAACTAGTGCAAGTAATGACATCGAAAAAGTTTGAATTGCGTTGCTTCAAGCTGTATATATGATTTTTGATAAATGATCATGTGAGTAACTGGTGCTAAATGATTAAGCCGAAGTTCCATATTTCAGCTAATAATGATCGTGAGTGTAAAGATTTAGTTAATAGTAACATTGACTCCTATTTTGAATAAGGTTAACGTTAATGAACAACTAAACGTAATAATATTATGTTGCCATACAGTAGCATGTTTCTAACAAATATGTAGGGGAAGAAAAGGAAATGAACGGAATTGCTTATAACGGACCATTGTTCTACATTGTACACTGCTCGTACATAGTCCTTCATGATACAAAAAGACACAGTTGATTTTAAAGCCACGAAATTCTCTTATACCGAATTATTACAACATTATAGCATTTCAAACATGTCATTTGACTTCATTGATCAACGTTTCTCGAGACTTTTCGTCTCTCTACAGAAGGATAATTACAGTACTTCCCATTAGACAGATCTATGTATGGAGTCCACGAAACAGACTTTTAATGGTTATTTATATCCCATAATATCTTTACATTATTATGTGAAATGATAAGTCTTTTACTTACTTCGAGGTATCTTGTACACCAACTAAAACAATTATCTGAAATCATATTTAATATTGTTTGGAATGGAAATGAGTCGGGATCTGAACAAAAACGTCCCTTATAGCATTTGAGATTTTCATGTTTCAAGATCAGTATGTGACTAGGTGCAGTCTGACATGGATCCATGCTACTGTAAAATGGTTGCTGCAGACCATGGTTAAGCCATTGGAGAACAACATAGTTCCTGGTCAGACTGCGTGTATACGCAGGCTGATCTGGAACCATGTTGTTCTCAAATGCTATAAGGGATGTTTTTCCAGATCCTGGCTGAAATAAATATAAAAGATCAACATGCAATCAACAAATCTCGTTTTTAAGGTATCCAAACCCTCAAAAGCACCAAAGAGCCAGAGGCAAGATTTGAAAAGTTCAAAATAATAATTCCTACACTGTGTTGCATTTCCATTCCAAATACAAACATAAGTATTTTGCACGGCTTAGAATTTTGAATTAATGCATAATTGCGGAAATATTTGACAAAAGTGTTAAAAATTACCTCCCTTGCATATGAATATAGAGCAAAATATTATTTGTAAATTATTTCCTTCTTGAAGCATAATCCTGAAATCCGTCACGGTGAATCAACTTATATGAAGTGTATTTACAAGTGAGTGTAATTTGATGCATTTCGTACGGCTAGAAAGTGGTGATTTTTTCAGGGTCTGTAAACCTTAAGTCTTTATAACCATTCTTCTACATTGCTTTGTAATAAATGTAGATTGAAATATGCTTAACAACATGTGTGCCATCAATAATTTTCTCCGCAACTTCCTGTACACTGATTTGTTACTTCCGTTTATTGTTATCCAATTGACCACCACCATGCGGAGTACTTTAATGACGTAATTTCTACAGAAATCAATGTAAACGTCAATATTGATACGGTTTCCAAGGCGGTGTCGATGGAATTTACTTTAAAATCAATGAATTTTAATTGATAAATTACACGTCGAGGCGTTTGTTCTTTGGTGATTTTACTAAAAGCGATTTTCTTTTCGAAACATCCTAATTACTACAGCTTTTTGCAAAGTGTAAGTACAGGCATTTTCTTTTAGTGTGAGATAATGCTTCGAACCAAGCAACTATGCATACTCAAAAAAGCAGTACCGAACGATTAGAGTCATCATTTTTCTTAAGATAGTGTTGAAGAATGAACATTCAATATGCAGAATTTCAACAAATGTTTCAACTCTGAGCTGCTTAGCTAAAGACCCTTTTATTAATGACAAGACACAATTGCCAAAGCCTGTCTCGTACACTAGACGGTTCAGGTGTCTCTATTGTGTCAACTGAATTAGGATAAATTGTCCAATCAGCGTCAAGTCCCTGGGGATCACAAACATCCGTCACTGTCGGTCTGTGCAAGACATGAATTCAAATTAGACCTATTATCCCAGAAAATCTTTTTCTATTGCTATTGGAAGCTGCTATATTTCCGTCCCTAACGAGACTATTCAAGATTTATTTTCCACGTTATCCTACTATTGCTAGTGAATGTGCCAATATCTATGTTCCTAACTAGGCTATTCAAAGTATATCGTCATTTCCCTGCACAATCTATTCTATACCTACTGAACACTTGTGAACTAGTTCCCTAACGAAGCTATTCAACATAATTATTCTACATAGCCATGCATCTTATATCATAATTATGTAGGCTATTTCTATAACATACTTTCGAAAGAATTTTGTCCGTTTAACTAAGAGAAATCTCACACGCCTTTTTAATGATAAGAGATCATGTTTAAGCATAGTTATGCAGTGCACAGAAATAGCGAATATTTTTACAGAAAAGTTTGAAGTACTCACAAATTCGAATATAAAAAACAGGGAGGGTGAATGGCCGAATGTAAACACCAGGTAAGTATAAACATCTACATATAAGTTGGAAACAATATTTGTCAGTTCCATTCCAAAACATCACAACTACGACTTTAGACATACTGTAGTTACGACGATTTGAAATAAAACTTCCAAGCTTCTGAAAATTGAGGATCGATGTTTATATCGCGGCGACAGTTGCCACATCTAAGGTCTGTAACCGCCAGGCTAATGTGAAACTACTAAATTATTTACCGCAGTAAATTACAGAGTGCACTTCTAATAGAAGTATCCATCAAGGATTTATTGTAGATACGCCCTACCTTAAATCTGCAATTTTTAAAGGCCTGAAACATGCATACAGGAGGCCTGAAACATGCATACAGGATGTGTAAATGCTTTTTTACGTCGTTCCATGTTTTGACATTTAACCCTTTTCCAAACGGCAATATTTTAGGGTGATCCAACTCAAAAACTGCCACAAAAGACAAAATGGATGTTATTAAAAATAGGATTTGTGTAAAATATGGCACAGAAAATATTGAGACAAAAGGAGAAACTGCTGGTCATCAGCAGTTTCTTCTTTTGTCTCAATGTTTTCCCAAGCCTTTTCTACTAGGGAGGTCAAAACCAGGTCTTGTTTGGGAAGGGGTTGATCGAAAAGTCAAAAGGTTGGGGTCAGAATCTTCTTTTAGAACATCAGACACTAAAAAGTTTCCGTGGCATCTTTGAATATATCCTAGATAGATATTTACGAATTTGCAACGTCTCAATAAATGACGCAATTGATTAAGAAATGATATACAAGACACCGCATTGTCCTTGACCCCCAAGACTGGAGGCGTATCAATATTTAGTACATATAGCGGTTTAATGATTCAAACCCAATACCGTATCAGACATGGCTAAGAGTATTACATGAGCCGCCAAATATGAAAAGAGCTTATTCATGACGATAAATATCACAATGGCCAAGCAATGCAATCTGAACAGTGTCACAGACCATGCGCTCTCTGTAACTTATAATATTCTGTATTTATTTGTTTAAAAAATCATAGACAGCTAGATCTATTTGGTACAAAAACCGATCCTTGACTAAGATGTTTGTATTTCCACTTTATTCATGTGGATCCCATGTCATCATGACCCCATGTCTACATTTCTAGGGATCATGTTCTTTTAAAACCCATAAAAAATCGTTCTAGAAAACAACCACGAGCTGGTAAGTGAACCGTATAATTATTACGTTCCTTTACTATCATTCTGGGGTGGATGGGGTGCATGGATTGAAGTTTCATGCATCCATCCTTTCGATTGCGTTTTTTCCAGATTGATCCTGTTTTACGCGGCACAACACAAATGACAAGATAATTAATCAGATAATTCTAAAATAAAACTCCCTCGATGTTCATTTTTCCAGCCGCAGGGGTCTAGCTTTAATTATTGGATTAAAACAATCTCCATGTTTGTAGACAGCTTAATTTGTCAACCATAGTATTCTGTACAGAAAACTCATTCGAGGTGCCTTTGCACTTTGAAATTCTACGGTAGTATTTTCTCTGTTTATCACAAGCACTTTTAAAGCATACGCCTGCATCATGGCTCATCGAGTCTGTGCTAATTACTAAAATTTCACATATTAGGAATTCGATGAAAATGTCAACTAAAGAATTACACGAACACTGGGTTTAAGAGAGGATCTCAATTGACGTAATCAAATCTTACTTATTCACAATTAATAGCAAATAATACACCTTTTATTGTCGTGCAACTAGATCTATATCTATTAGAAACGGGGACGAATGAACCAAGCACATGAGTTTTAGAGTATCAAAATTTAATGGTGTATTTACTACTCACAAGAGTAGTCGTCGTTTTTGTATTGCATTAAACGTGAATATTATTATTTATTTGTTCCAGCAAATTGAAATGTTCATTATTTTATTTATAGAAACAATGATCCTTAATGATATTTCATGTCTTTGTTTATTGTTTTCAGTTTATAAACATAATGTGCCAGGTAAAATAATATATGACTCCCTGAAACAGTTTCTCTCTTATTATAGTTCACGTTATTGTATAACTTCAAAGCTAACATTGTTTCCTTTTTACATCTAGATAGTTAGTCTAGATCAACACGCTATTTCTATGATTCATTTATTAATTTTATAGATTTGCTCATGTAGTATTCCCTTTGTTATTGGCATAATCTATAGACATACTTTCTAAAAAATAATACCTTTTGGAAGACGTAATAGGCGAATTTTTCACTTTATCCGACGTCGCTTGCTTAACAATAACGCAAGATAATCAGAAATCTTACAATTGTGAACATGAACTTACAATTTCGAAAACAATGACAATATCTGGCAAAATTTGAAAATTAAAGCACAAAAAAGAAACTAGAAAGAGAGAAAATGTTTACATACGAATATGGGATGTTATTTTATTGTTGTATATTGTATGGTCACAACTACGCAAGTATCAAAATAGTTGTACAAGTTTTCAGTGGATAGCATAATCACGTGATACAACAATTTCAGAAAATCTTCAATAATTTTGTTAATACGGAACCGATTTGAATTCGTTTTGAAGCAGAGAAGGTGGACATACGTCACGTATTAGGTAGACGTGGTGCATTTTTGAAAAACCAGCTGACAAAAAAGTTATGATACTTTTGCATCAGTTGATTTTTGTTTTCAAAAACGCATAGCACCTCCAGCGTACTCCTGACATTTTCTCATATCCTCTGCTTCAAATTGAGTTCAAATTGGTCAAGTATTAACAAAAAATTTGAAGACTTTCAGAAATTCTAAGTCACGTGATTATACACCGTGAAGTTATAGAATTATATAGAGTACCAAAATGTCACCTTGTCACATTGCTAGATGTTTCCCGCTTCAGTCAAATGGTTTTACGTGTACTGACACCGGTTGAAATATAAAAGTATTTCATTCAATAAGCACACGTTCAAGAATAACATCAGAAAAGGAATTCAACATATTTAGATGTATTAGTAACAGAGATGTTGGTTCATCGTTGTACAATGTGTGGTACCAATGAAATTGTAAAGTATTATTAAGTGTAGGACAGCTTTCAAAAACATTGACAAAAAGACAAAATGCTAATGATCAGCGTTTTCTTTTGTGGACGATATATTTTTTATTCAAAAATGCAAGTAGATCTATTCTTCTTTTGTTCAATTTGATTTTTTTTTCTTAAGTATAACACCTTTAATTTGGTCAAGTCTTAGGCCCTATGCTTTAATGTTTGGGAACGTGTATTCAATATCACCATGTCACAATGTTTCCTGCTTTTGTCACATATATTTGTTTGAGTTTATTGGGGTTTTACGCCGTTTTCAACTACCAGGGTCATATCGCGGCGGCTGGAGCACCTAACCGTGGGTTCCTGGTATTTCTCGCACCAGTACAACCACAATATCCAAACCGAGCCTCCAGCTGCTCTCTCACATAGATGATTCACACCCATTGGTGAGAGACAAATGACTTTTGCCAAATGTCAGAATGGATACTGGCCGAGCCGGGGTTCGAACTCGTGACCCCTGGATTGACAGACTCCGACGTAACCGACTGAGCTATCCGGGCTCGGCCACATATATTTGTACGAAGAAAATTGTTTTTCATTGTGACAGGACTTCATTATTGTACATAATGTATCTATGACTATGAAAGTGTAACCATAGATTGACTACCGTCGCTTTTCAACGAAAACCTCGTAACTGCAGCTTAAACAAGCTGCAGTTACGAGGTTTTCTATAAAAAGCAGCTACATGTTTTCAGTTGTGTTTAGATGCTGAATGTTACCCGCTTCAGTCAACGTCCTTTTACAGATACTCTATCGACTAGTACTACTAGTCAATACTAGAATATTTCTCAGGAATAGTAAATAAAATGCGTCAGAAGTTGATCTGCTATATAGCTTTCTAGAACATACCGTTGGCATGAAAACGTCGTAACTACACATTGATTTAGTTGTAGATACGACATTTTCTGACATAGCCGACGATACATTGTACTTGATCTGTAACAGAGAATTCGATGTTTTTATATACTGATGTGCAAAAGTAAATGTGCGTATGGTTACGGGAAATGAAGTATGTTCCGTATCTTAATACCGCTGAAAGTACGATGTCACAATGTCATAATGACGTCATTTTTCTTGTGACCTTTTTCTATTGGAACTCCGATAAAAAAAACTGTCGCCATACTTTTACTTGCACGTCTTATTTAAGGACAAAAAAAAACATCAATCCAACCCCTCAAAAGCACCAAAGACCCAGATGCGAAATTTCAAAAGCGCCAGTAATTCCTAAACTGTGTTACATTTCCATTCAAAATACAAACAGAGACATTTTTAACGGTTTAGAATTTTGAAATAATGCATACTTATGAAAATATTTGACAAAAAATGTTCAAAATTACCTCCCTTGCACATGAATAAAGAGTAAAATAATATTTGCAAATAATTTTCTTTTTGAAGCATAATCTTGACATCCGGCACGGTGAATCAACTTATTTGAAGCTTATTTACAAGTATGTGTAATTTGATGCATTTCGTACGGCTAGAAAGTGGTGAATTTTTGAGGGTCTGTAAACCTTAAGACGGGTTTCGTTAATCCATGATTGCATTGATGATTCCTGTGTACGGTATTGTACACAATACGTGTATAATTTAAGAAAATATCAGAAACAAGAAAAATTCAAGTCTGCAACTTTTATTTTTCACCATCTGTTTCTTAAACGTGTATATCTAGCGAAGGGCGGTTAATGGTAAACTTTCAGTCAAATATAAACCATCCTACACAGTCAATAATGATTAGTAGATTTTGAAACCACATATGGTATTATTATGTTTCGATTAATGTACATCGTTTCCATGTAACCACTAGCACACTTTCTTTTGTCCGTCACTATATTTTCATTTAGATAGGAGACATCAATACCAACACAAATTACTAGTTTAAAAAATGAATCAAAACGAAATTGAGTACAAAGATTTTATCTTTTTGCGTGAAACAAGGCCTGGAACAAAAACAGGAACGTCTTAATCCTTTCACAGAAAACAAAGGTTTTAACTTTTAAATGTTTCTGTTCTAAAGCTAACGCAGAGTGCAAAATAACTATAAATTCAAAAAGTTTGTACAATGTAGCTAAAACTATGGAGACACAATTCAGGAACTGCTGGAAATCAACATTTACTTCTTTCGCTCCAATGTTTTATCAAGCTTTAATCCAATTCTCCAGAGTCATTTCTTATTTGGGAAAGGGTTAATTACATCAATATATGAGATAGGCGGAAACTTGGGTCGTGCTGTGAAATGTTTTCTGGTTTTCATTCTATTGAAATGACAAACAGTTCTTACGGAACACGCTATGAATAATTTACACCGAAATGCAGTAAGCGAGGAAACATTATCTAAGATCTGTCACAAACTTTTATATCGCTGCTTTTCATCCAAAACCTCGTAACTAGTCTCAAACAAGCTGTAGTTGCGATGTTTTTTTAAGAAATTCGACGACGATGTTGTCTTTCGATAATTTCTATGGAAAGAATGGATGAACTGATTGCGGTTGCAATGAACCTTTTTTAAATACGTTTTGTCAAAACATGTGCTAATAGGAGGAGTGTGCCTAGAATTGAATCACAAGGCGCTTTTCGTAGTCGACAGATGTGCTGTCTGTTACGATACTAGACATTGCGTATGTACATGGTGTCACTCCTCAATGAAATTGATAAGTTCAATAAAGGGTTTAAACGAACAGAGGGATCAACTTTGTCTGTCCATAGCCTTGAACTATACTGTCCCACACCCTATTACGTGCTATCACTCGGGCCGTTGTAAACCTCGTGCAGTATCATCGATAAATGGCGGGTGTACTGGGTAGGTCACACTTTTCCCATTTTTGTTTCGTATTATTACGCTACACAGCTATATTTTGTAGTGTACTAGGCTGACCATATATTTGAGTACCTACTTGTCAAATATTAGACCAAAGATTTCTCAATCAACAAAATTATTCAACAATAAAGACGTAGCTTCGCGTATTTTTATGTAAAATCCACCTTTCCATGCAAATTTTAGAAAAACACTAAAGTGAATGTTAGAAATCTTATTACAAAAAGGAAATCTAGTATATTATCTAACAACTACTCGTTTGCGAAGATGATCAACTAATTCGTTATATCGTTTTAGTCAAACAAAGTTTGGTGAGGTACAAATTTATACTATCACGAACAGAACATACGACTTCAATATGCTGTTCGTGACAGCCAAATCGGCATCAGTGTTCAATTTTAATCGGTCAGTCTAAAATTAATTCAATTCAAACAGTTTTCTAAATTTGCATAGTGTAAGAAAATTGAATGACTTTTTAACCGTTATATCAATTCTAACGATCACCGTATCATTTCCTCATTATATTGACTGAAAGTTGGATTTTACATAAAAATATGCGGAGTTACGACTTTGTTGTTGAATAATTTTGTTGTTTGAAGAATCTTTGGTCTAATATTTGACTTGTAGGTACTCAAATATATGGTCAGCCTAGTTTACTACAAAATATAGCTGAGAAGCGTTTTAACACAGAAGGAAAATGAAAAAAGTGTGACCTACCCAGTACACCCGCCATTTATCGATGATACTGCATGAGGTTTGCAACGGCCCGAGTGATAGCACGTAATAGGGTGTGTGTCCAGTGATGAAGAACATTCTCAAACCGTATATTTTTGTACCAGAAAAGGGGGACATTACGATCTCGATTTTCGATAATTTCATGCAAACACTAATCGTCGGCGAAATTCTAAAATTTCGAACACTGAAGTTACGAGGTTTTACAATTACATCGACGAAATACCAACCAAATTCCATTCGTTCGACAGGGCTACTAAAAGGGTCTGTCAGACTTACAAAGTCGCGACCTGACAACATGCAGTTCCGCCGGAAGTACTCGTATGCACAGTATATAATATGCACCAGTGGTCTGTCATTCAGCATATATCTATTTCAAGCTTTCTCGTCTTTTCGATACAGAAACACCAAAAGAAAGAAGGATATCAAATTTCAACCGAAACTCCTTTTAGGGAACTACGACCTGGTCCCGGTTTCTCGAAAAAAATTAGTACGTTCTCAGACTCAAATCTGAGCACCGTGCTCAAATCACACGAAATCCACGTGAACTTCAATCGAATACCCTTCAATGTTTGAGAGTATTCCTTTGAAGTTGAGCATGTGCTCATGAGTATGTACTTAAGAATTTTCGAGAAACCAGGCCCAGGATAAACTTTCGTTGTTGCCTGTCTCCATATGCATGCTGCTATGGAGTTTCTGACCAGTATTTATCGCCAAATATGTGTGCAAATTGGATAATGTCTTTAAAATTGCCAGAAATACCATATTTGGATATGGAACTAAAATAAGCAGAATAACTGCATTGTTTGTTATTCAATATGACCATTAACATACGATACCTAGCTATTATCGCATACGTTTATCCATGATTGGTCTCAAATCAAAGCAGAATCTAAGATTTCTTGCAAAGTCGCCATAAAATGCATGTCGTATAAACGATAATGTTCTTTGTCACGTGGATCAAAACTCCAATCAAAACATGGTAGTTTTCTATTGGAAAACCGACATAAAGAATGCCCGACAATGAATCTTAGAATGTGTTCTTCGAATCATCGAGAGGAAGATTTTAAAATAAGACTCAGCTTCCCTTTTAGCAGGATATAGCCGCGATTTGACCCCCTTAATGGCTGTTGGGACGACTGACCTTAATCTCTCAGAATCGCCAGTCACAAGCTCCATCTACGTCTCAAGATAGTCGTTATTTCTGTGAAAATCTTTTTTCTCTGGATATTTAAGTCACAAAGTGCAGAATCCAGCTGCACCTATACCGGACATTCATAGTTACCGGACGACGCAAAACAAACAATAACGTAGGTCGTAAGTAATGTAAGAAATCTATACGTAGAAAATTGTCACATGGTGCGTATATAAATGAATAAAAATCTTGCAATCGTTTGGAATAGCTTGATATGGCTAACTATCATCGGAATATATTTTTTATATATTTTTTTATTTTTCAAATGACGTCATATGAAAGTTATGCCCTCCTGCATGTTAGGCCTCAACCGTTACCGGCCTTTAGAACATAATAAAATAATAGTGAATCTAAGTGAAAGCATAGAATATTCAAAACGATCGAGATTCAGACTGAGAATATGTTTTATACAAATCGTCTTCTAAACAATTGACCTCAATATTGTAAAATATTATTCTTTGTCGAAGATCATCCATTTTCAAGTCAACTGTCTCTCCGTTGTGTTCTAATTATAGATCAATTTGGATAAATAAATCAGGTCGTCCTGTCGTATTACGTCATTGTAATTAAATCACTTCTAATTGCTAGTGTGTGATCCAGAAATATCCTCCGACGAGTAGTCTTAAACTTGTCTTTAACACTTTCCCAAACAAGACCTGGTTTTGGTGTCCCCAATAAATTAAGCTTTGGAAAACATTGAGACAAAAGAAGAAAATGCTGACAATCAGCATTTTCTCCTCTTGCCTCAATATTTTCTATGCTGAAATTTACACATATTATGTTCTTTAGAATACACATTTCATCATCTATGACATGACATGAATTGGATCACCCTTAAATTTTTATATTTGGTAAAGGGTTAACACTTTCCCAAACGACAGACGATGGACTGTTTAAATTTTAAGGCTGCTGCAGACGATGAAACGAACGTCGATAAAGATATGGTATTTGTACAATATAGAACAGACAATGTTGAGACAAATTCAGAAAATGCTGTATATATATGTTTCCTACGTTTTTAATATGGTCGTCATAACCAGTTCATGAAATGGTAAAATGGTTTAAAACTATCCCAAAAAGAGAAATTATAGACCAGCAAGGAGTTACAGATGGCAAAATAAATGCTATCCGAATTCATTAAAGTCCCATCCTATCGCATACTGTATATATTGTGCCCAATCTCGTTTTTGGCCAATTTCGAAATTGGGCAAATCCCTGCAGAACTCATTTGCCTAATTTCGAAACTAGGCGAAATAGCTTATCTATAATTATTTTACGGTAGATCAGGCCATTTTCTGTACAGAACTCATCTTCAAAATGTCCTTTTAGGAAGGTATCTCAGTTAGCACTTTCAAAGTCATTTTAAGCAGTTTATATCCAAATAAAAGTTCGGTACCGAACAGCTAGAGTTCCGTACCGAACAGAAAATACGGAACTTTCACTTCCGTTTGCGCGGGAGTTGATTCGCACCCTAAGCATTTCGCACCTTATCTTTTATCAGAGACATAGATAAACAGTTGTATGTCTCTGCTTTTATCAATTCGTTTACACATTCAGCAGTACATCAGATTTATAGATCTATAGTATTGCCATTAAAATCATATCTACACTCGATTCCATTTATTTATTGAAAAAGTTGCAGTTTCATATTATTTCGGAGCCTGAATTAGATCCATTGCTTTGGGCTTTCTAGCCACCGAAATTAAAATGTTTTCACTAAATTAAATATTAGCATTTTAGAAATTGTTCTTTTAAAGCAAACAAGATTTATTATGAAGCTTTTCATCTACTAAATATATCGATGGCTCAGCGCGAAACAGTTGTAACTGCCTATAAACATATAGGCAGTTACAACCGTTTCGCACTGAGCCATCGATATGTGATCTACCATAGATCTGCATACTTATGTTAATTAATTTGATATGTTCTAATTTCGTTTAGACTTTGAAGATAACTAACTCAAAATAGTGAGCTGATTGTAAAACCATTTAAACAGGAGAATCCCTTTCTGTGAAAAATACCATATTCAGAATTTTCCCTGCTCAATAAGCTGTAGAGGCCAAACTGTATCTTTAAGGGCTGTCAAAACAGCCGAACAAGCCGATCTTCCCAACCATGCTAGCCAGAACAAGTGACGGATCGATCCTTCCAAACATGCTGGCCAGAACGAGCCACCGACCCAGCCGAATAAAATGATCCTCCCACGTGCTGGCCAGAACTAGCGACCAAGCCAGCCGAACAAACCAATCCTTCCCACCGTGCTGGCCAGAACTAGCAACCGACCCAGGCAAACAAGCCAATTCTTCCCACCATGCTGGCCAGAACTAGCAACCGACACAGTCGAACAAGCCTATCCTTCCCACCGATCTGGCCAGAACTATGAACCGACCAAGCCGAACAAGCTGATCATTCCCACCGTGCTGGCCAGAACAAGCGACCGACCCAGCCAAACAAGCCGATCCTTTCCATCGTGCTGGCCAGAACTAGCAACCGACTCAGCCGAAGAAGCCGATCCTTCCCATCGTGCTGGCCAGAACTAGTGACCGACCCAGCTGAACAAACCGATTCTTCCCACCGTGCTGGCCAGAACTTGTGACCGACCCAGAGGAACAAACCGATCCTTCCCACCTTGCTGGCCAGAACTAGCGACCGACCCAGCCGAACAAGCCGATCCTTCCCACCGTGCTGGCCAGAACTAGCAACCGACCCAGCCGAACAAGCCGATCCTTCCCCCCGTGCTGGCCAGAACTAGCTACAGACCCAGCCTAACAAGCCAATCCTTCCCACCGTGCTGGCCAGAACAAGCAACCGACCCAGCCGAACAAGCCCATTCTTTCCAACATGCTGGCCAGAACTAGCAACCGACTCAGCCGAAGAAGCCGATCCTTCCCACCGTGCTGGCCAGAACTAGTGTCCGACCCAGCCAAACAAACCGATCCTCTCCACCGTGCTGGCCAGAACTAGCAACCGACTCAGCCGAAGAAGCCGATCCTTCCCACCATGCTGGCCAGAACTAGTGAACAACCCAGCTGAACAAACCGATTCTTCCCACCGTGCTGGCCAGAACTTGTGACCGACCCAGAGGAACAAACCGATCCTTCCCACCGTGCTGGCCAGAACTAGCGACTGACCAAGCCGAACAAGCCGATCCTTCCCACCGTGCTCTCCAGAACCAGCGACCGACCCAGAGGAACAAACCGATTTTTCCCACTGTGCTGGCCAGAACTAGCAACCAACTCAGCTGAACAAGCTGATCATTCCCACCGTGCTGGCCAGAACTACTGACCGACCCAGAGGAACAAACCGATCCTTCCCACCATGCTGGCCAGAACTAGCGACTGACCCAGCCGAACATACCGATCCTTCCCATCTCGCTGGGCGGAACAAGCGACCGACCCAGCCGAACAAGTCAATCTTTCCCACCGTGCTGGCCAGAACTAGGGACCAACCTAGAGGAACAAGCCGATCCTTCGCACAGTGCTGGCCAGAACTAGCGACTGACCAAGCCGAACAAGCCGATCCTTCCCATTGTGCTGGCCAGAACTAGCGACCGACCCAGAGGAACAAAACGATCCTTCCCACGGTGCTGGCCAGAACTAGCAACCAACTCAGCTGAACAAGCCGATCCTTCCCACCGTGCTGGCCAGAACTAGCGACCGACCCAGAGGAACAAACCGATTCTTCCTACCATGCTGGCCAGTACTAACGACTGACCCAGCCGAACATACCGATCCTTCCCACCATGCTGGCCAGAACTAGCGACCGACCCAGCCGAACAAGCCAATCCTTCCCACCATGCCGGCCAGAACAAGCGACCAACCTAGACAAACTAATTGATCCCCTGAAACCAGAATTGCCTAGTCCTAGTGTAAATGACCAAAAAGGCCCAGTTCAAAAAGGCCCACTTTTTAAATTGATAAAAAATACCCAAAAAGTGTATATCACATTTGAAATTAAATATGATTTATGATAGATTAATGATTGGTATATTGTTGATTTAGTGCCCGGCTTAAATGCATTGGAACAATAATGATAATAAAATCAGAGCGAGAAATGGATCTTATACTATTACAATCATTTTGATAAGTATGCATGATTCCGCTTACAGTACGACCTTGCAACGTCATAATGACATCATTAATTATATCCTGTGACCTAATTCTATCGGAAAATTCAGATAAAATGTTGCCGTATTTCTTTCTCGCATGTGGATAAATATCTATACACCACGAGACAGGTTTCGTTCATCCTTGAATGGCACTGTACTTTCGTTTTAAAATAGACTGGATTTTGATATTAACTGGGACCCGCAGATGAAGTTTTTACATTCTGGTGTACACGTTTATATTCTTGTTGCAGCGGCGTATCCAATGTGTAGGGGAGTTTTCGAGGTTCAAAGGAAACCCCTCTCAGCGGCGAATCCAGACTTTGTAAGGGGGTTCGAAATTACAAATAGGTGGCTCGTTCTCTTATTATTACAAAATTCTGACTGAATTTTTATATGAAATTGAAATAATTAGGATTCAGAGGAGGTTCGTTTGACTCCCGCACCCTCTCTGGATCTGCCACTGTCTCCGCAGCCTGATTATTTCATTTCAATGCAGAAATTCAGTCAAAATTGTGTAATACTTGGGAAAACGAACCTCTCTATTTGTAAATTCGAACCCCATCACAGAAATCCTGGATTCGCGGCAGCAACGAGTACGTAGGAAGTATCAAAATCAAAGTAAACCGTAAAATAATCATTATGTCGTTGTTCGATTCATTACTAATAAATCGGTGAGGAAAAAAACGATAATAAATTGACAGAAATATTTCTGCATGACAGTTTCGCAGTAAACCGAAAATAATATTAACATTTCGGGCGTTGTATGTTTCAATTATCAATAAATCGTCGAAAAAGATCGACAGAAATAGTTCTGCATGACACACGGAACTTACTGAATCATAATTTTGAAAATGGATGGCCAATTTCGAAATTGGGCAAAGTTCCGTGCCCAGGCAAGAATCTTAAAATCGGCACAACATATACAGCAGAAAAAATTCTCGCCTTGATTTTCAAATTCGCCTTTTTATTATGGAGTGGGGGTTAAAATCAAGGACATGCTGCAATGTTTCGAGACGAATAATTTCTTTTTCCCCAATTTATTTCAGTGGTTATATTTTTGTCAAAACATTTTCAATTCATGATAGCGGGATCGGATTTCTAGTTCCACTCCTTTCGTTGTAAACATTTTGAAGCAGCTTCGATGTATCGGTCTTATGAAAAGGTTCTCCGATTTTGAGTTTAAAAACAGAAATAATTCTCATACCCCGCACAGCAGCTTAGGCTACGCTCCAGACTTGTGCCTATGGCGTACCAAATGGGTCTAAAGTCTTGTCTAGCGTACACGTATTAAAAGACTTTTACGCATAAATATAGGCTACTCGTGTGCGCCTAACATTTAAGCATGCACGCTAGAAATTGTTGCTTTTCAACGAAAACCTCGTAACTGCAGCTTAACAAGCAGCAGTTACGAGATATTCGTTGAAAAGCGACGAAATATAATTTTGGTCCATTTTGTTCATCATCATTGCCTATGTCCGAACGACCTCATACCCCACACAGCAGATGGGCCACAGTCTAGCCTCGTGCGTGGGCGGCTCCATATTACGTTAGTTGTCCAGCGGGACATAAAACGTGTTTCAATCTAGTAAAATTCTTAGTTATTGGATTAAATTCTAGTCATTTTGCTGCAATTAAGCAAAAAATGGATTAAAAGTAACTCGAATTGAATTTCGATTGTAATTGGAAATGTCTGAATTCCCCTCTCTTCTTTTTGCTCATATTTCATTAATTTCACGGATATTTTCACTACATTTACCCTTTCCCAAAAATCAAATCTATTCCAATCTGAAAACAGCTTCAGAGGACAAAAGTTAGTCAATAAAGATTGGATTTGAATAGTGTAGCACTAGAAAATATTGAGACAAAAAGAAAAAATGAGAGTCCCGAACCAGTCGCCGCCTTATTATCATAATGTTCTAACCCGACTTTTTACACCTTCGAGAAAATCGAGTTTGAAATTTCAACCTTTAATAACTTTTTTACTATGAATCCGGTTTTGACGGAAAAAAAGATATGTGATCCAAATATTTTTGTTCTCTATAATTCTATTAATTATAAATTAATTCTATTTTAATTTTTGATTTAATACAATTTTTGTTATTTCGATTTTTTCATTTTCAGATAGAACAGAAATGTGACATTTTATTCATTTTTGTTAATATTATACTGATATATTGGGATGGTATTCACTTAGAACATTATAATGTTGACAAAAAGGTGGAAGGGGTATAGATAAGACATTCTGTTACTGGGAATCTATTGAACCAGACTCAAATTTAACAATCTGTAAGCACCATCCGATCGAACACTCCAAGACGATTCTAACGGTACCAAAATCTCAATTTTCACAAAAAATCAGTTAGAACATTATAATAATAAGGCGACGCAGTGTTGGTGACAAATAGGAAAGATTCGTTTTCATATGACTGAAGAAGCGTTAAAATCTACGTTAGAAGTTATGTAGACGCAAAATCAGAAAGGCAAAGGTTTAACACATGTACATACATGGAAGTTTCATGGAAACTGGGAAATGTTTAATTAGACTAGTTTTTATTACCATGTATTGTATTACTATAGTTGGTCAATGTACAATCGATAAGTCTATATAATATTGACCTAACCACACCAAGCAACCATTCAAAATTGACACACTCCAATAACCTCGGCAGGTCAAATCATGGCCATTGATCACTAAAAGCTTCAACCTTTATGTCTATAAACTGTGAACGTTAATTAGTAAGACGATTCTTATGTTTTAGTACTTTTTATACGCCCGAAGGGTCGTATTATGTTATGGCCCCGCTCGTCTGTCTGTCCGTCCGTCCGTCTGTCCGTCCGTCCGTCTGTCCGTCTGTCCGTCTGTCCGTCCGTCCGTTAGCAATTTCTTGTGTGCGCAACTCCTCCTACAGTTTTGATCGGAATTTGATCAAACTTGCCACAATGAATCTCCATGGTGTCTAGTTGTGCATCCCGCTTACGGAATTTAATTAACTCTTTTCGTTCTTGAATTATCTGCCCTTGAATTAAAAAAAATGCCCATTTTCTTGTGTGCGCAACTCCTCCTACAGTTTTGATCAGAATTTGATCAAACTTGTCACAATGAATCTCCATGGTGTCTAGTTGTGCACACCGCTTACGGAATTTAGATAACTGTTTTCGTTCTTGAATTATCTGCCCTTGAATGTAAGAAAAAATGCCCATTTTCTCAAAAATGTCCATTTTCTCCTGTGTGCAACTCCTATAGTTTCAACCAGAATTTAATCAAACTAGCCACAATGAATCTCTATGGTGTCTTGTTGTGCAAACAAAAGCTTTTGATAACTTTTCATGTTTGAATTAACTGCCCTTGAATCGAAAAAATGGCCAATTTTACTGACAAGCCCCTCTCGGGCGTATATGCGCCGCTTTGCGAAGCTCTTGTTACCCTTTTCATTGACCGCAAGTTGAGTGCTTTGAGTATAGTTTTATAAAAGAAACAAAATGTTGTAGTTTTAGTCAGGATAGTTCGAGGGTCAGGTTGTTATAATAGTTCTATTTTATAGTTAACCATTGTCATGTCCCCTAATATTTGGTAGGCAGCTAGGGTAACACCAGGTCGGTCTTCACAGACTTGCAGTCTTGATTTATTCTATAGGCTACTACCTAATGGGTTGTATTCGTTGTGTGAGTTTGTGATGATTTGTATTATGTATTTCCTTTGCTTCGGTCAACAAACATTTGAGCCAGGATCTGGAAAAATGTCCCTTATAGCATTTTCAAAAATTGAGTTTGAAGGTCAGCCTGTTGTCAAATGCAGTCGAATATGCATCCTTGCTGCTCTCTTTAAGTTACTACAGGTCACGAAGACTCTATTAGAGAACAACATGGATCCTGATCAGACTGTGCGTATGCGCAGGCTGGTCTGGATCCAGGTTGTTCTCAAATGCCATAAAGGACGTTTTTCCAGATCCTGGCTCATTTCCTTTGCTACAGTCAACAAACATTTTCATTTCCAATATTAAAAGACATACCAATATTCCCACATTGCTCTCCAATTTATTTTTTGAAAACAAAGATCCCCTCCATATCTTGTCAAAGATGGTAACATTGGTAAAATTGATATACTTACGTTTCACCAATGTTCCCAGCTTTGCCATGTAAGTAAAGGCAAAACTTGGTATCAAAATAAACTAGAGGATACCGTGGGTATTTCAATGAAAGGAATTGAGTTTTTGAAAGAAAATTTAAGAAAATGAAAGTTCGTTGACAAAGGTTAAAGGGACATTTCATTCCAATTTCAATTTTTTAAAGTATGTCTTGATGCCAAGATTGGTTATTCTAATGAGTATAAATACTATTAGTTTTTTGAAGTTGTTGCCAATAAGCGAGAAACACGCATTTAAAGTTGAGACATAATCGATAAATTGCATATAAATCCGAACTGTTGTCCACAACAATTTGTTCAATTTCAATACAAAAATATAAATTTCTCGTAAACGGCGCAATATTTTGGCTTGCAATTTTCAGAATTTTCATAAGGAAATATGCTCTTTCAGATAAAAATAAAAGTAAAATTTATGACAAAAAATTCTGAAATGTCACTTTAAGAAACACATATCGTAACATATCCCTTTGAAAAATTAGCAATAACGGATTTATGAGTGTATAAAAAGAACTCAGTCAAGTTAAACCCCACAAAGCTTTTGTGTAGTACCATCATTAATTTTGCAGGCGCACATTTATCCTAAACAATTGATGGTATTGTTTTATTTTTAAAAAAAAATCTAGAAAAAGTTCATTTGAAACACAAGAATGGTGTCACTTCTTTGTTTTTGTCTATTATTCTAGATTTGAGCTGGGATCTGAAAAAGGTATTAATGGTATTTAATGATCCAAACCAACCTGTACATAAGCATGATTTTCTCATAATTCCTTTATGCATATATCGGACAGTAGTTTGGATCTTAAACATAATTCTCTTATGCCTTTGTCGATCTTGCAACGAATGCTCTACGGGTCCCTTTCTCCTGGTTCATTTAGATATTCGATACAAAACTTTCAGATAATACATAAAATGACCGTTACGGAAGATAGTGTAGTACTTGCAATTGCCATTGTTTATTTGATGTGGATAAGTTATAACATTTCAATCTTATTAGCTCCATAGAGATGAGAAAGAATCTAGTAAAAAGCTCTAAACCTCACAAACTGAATGTTTGTATTTTTTCACACAGCATATATGCCGTAGACATGGGTATAAAACAACGCACATGTAGACCAATCACCAGTTTAGAAATTCTAAATGATGTCATCATAATGCATCATGCAAAATTTAATACTTTTGGAATTTCAAAAATCATTTCATTCTGTTTTCAAGCACACTATTTGTCTCTTTCAAGGATGTGAAGTTGTTCCTAACATTTTACACATATCAACCCTTTTCCTAGTGACTTAAGATTTTGTTTCGAAACAAATTGCCAATTCAAGAGACATATCAATAGGTTTATCTCAAGGTTTTTTCCACAACATTTGAGAAGACGGAAGGCCGTGTAAACTAAGATCACAATGCATGCCTGTGCATACTTATCTTAGTCTATACTGCCTGTCAGAGCTTTGGTCACAATAACAAATTGCTGCAAACAGCATGAGAAGGGTTAAAACAAAACAGTGTTTCTTTTTTGTAGATATAGATAACAATGTAGACGGTTCCCCAGATCACGAGAACGTCGACATTATACACCTCGCTAAAGAACTAGGCAAACACAACATCCCTGAAGAGGAAGCAGCTAAGATAGCAGCCGCCAAACTCTCCGAGAACAAGTCTCATAACTCGGGATGGTACCGAATACAAGCAACCAGAAAACTTACAGGCGGTCACAGATTGGTGCCACAGGTCAAAGGTGCATTCAAAAATGTAAGTGTATTGATTCCATTGTCTATTCCATTGTCTATTAACAAAAATACAAAAACACATGTTGCTTATACTTTTTGCATTTTAGTAGATTAAATAAACACATGACTTTGTACTCGGCTTCATCAAACCTTACAATGCAGGCAGTTCATACAATGTCTCCTTTTTCCGCGCATTTAACCATTCTGATAAATATTTTCGGACACACCTTATTTAACAAACAATTCTTAGTAGAAGATATTTGTGTTTTTACCAAAGTATTTTGTATACATTATCAAACTTTCCGAAAACATTTTTGTCGTGAATTGCCAGATACATCTTTAATTTGTTAATCTACTAAATTAAGACAGCAATCGTTGACATTCATGCTATATGTAACTTATCGGTGATGTTAAGCATGCACATGGTAACAGAATTTAGGACGCAGTTGCATTACTTGATTGGCAATGTGATTCCGGATAGATTTTGCTGACATATTAATCCTTAAATAACACTTGTCACATTAGCACAGCTGTATATTCGTCATAATGTGTGCCCTATGCCATTGTGTCGATGAACTAAATTCGGTTTATTATTCTCAATTACTTTTAATTGAGAATATGAAAATGGCCAAACAGCTAAAATTCAAGAGTAATGTTCCAGCGCCGGAATTGGCTCGTATTTTAGGGGAAAATTGTATGCAACAGGAATATAAACCCCAATTTTAATTTCGCTCGTGATTCTGAAGAGTGCACGAGGTTGGAAAGATAAGACCTTTATTGCTCCCAATGCTCATATAAACCCGGACAATGTGGTGTCTGCTGAATGACTTACACTTATTGGTGACCTAGTCGCAATAAAACCACTACATCTACGTCATAAATAAATGAATTCTGACCGCCTACGAATATATGTAGAAGAAATTGTGTTCCCCTTTTTTTGTTTTCTGTCTTGTGCTTATGGTACATTTGAATTTTGAATAAACACCATTCTCACAATTTCTCAGGAATTGGGATGGTCTTCCTAAAACCAGTGGCAACAACATTACACAACCATTAATTTTACCAAAACACTAACTACAAAATAGCACATAGATCAGTTGAACAAGTGCATGTCGCATTGCGATGCAATGCAGGACTCCCCCATCGGATAACAAAAAGTCCTTTCTTATAATATATTTCCTACTTACCAGATCTATAACTGTACACAAAGTTTGAAGTTGCTAGCATTTCAGTTTTTGGACAATACATGTATGTCCCGAACAAAAATATAAGGGTAGAAACAACCAAGGGCAATAACTCGAAAAGTAGGCGTGGCAGTAACGATTCTTGTAGATGACACTTCTCCTTAATGAAATATATAAGTGTACAAAGTTTGAAGTTGCCAGCACATATGGCTTAGGAGATATGGTCCAGACAAAAAATGTAAGGGTAAAAACTACAAAGGGCAATCACTCAAAAAGTGGACATGGCAAGTAACAATTCTTGTGCATGTAACTTCTCCTCAATGAGAGTGTACAACGTTTGAAGTTGCTAGCACTTATGGTTTATGAGGTATGTTTCGGACAAGAATGTAAGGGTAAAAACAACAAAGGGCAATAACTCAAAAAGTGGGCCCCGCGTGGCAGAGTAACAATTTTTGTGCATGACACTTCTCCTGAATGAGAACTATAGGTGTACCAAATTTGAAGTTGCTAACACTAATGGTTAAGGACAGATCTTCTTCAGACGTTCCTTTGAACGTATTTATTTTACATCGATTCGGAAGCAAGTTTTTTCATTTTATTTTAATCACTCTCGATTCTGCTTCCTGGAAATACACTGACCAGTACTCGCGCCGAATGTGTGGGCCAATGAGAAGCCTCGAACAACCTCCGCTACCGGGATCGAACTCGGAACCTCTTAGTCGCTAGGCCGACGCTCTACTTCTCGACTACGGACACCACACAGATCCTCCAGTTGTTACTGCGCAACTTACTGCGCATATCCTAAATAACGAAATAAAAAGCTATTACAGTAATTGGCAAATGTGTTTTTTACATTTAGTTAATGTTTTGTTGATAAATGACAAGATCCTTCTCGGTTATCTCTATTTTCTATGTTTGGTCAATTAAAGTGTAATAGTACTCGGGTGGTATATTTCGCTGTCTGTTACGCGTTCAAAATGTGGCGTTAGCGATAGGAAACGGTGCAACAAAAGCAAAGTGGTATCTTTATGAGCTAGTCCGCTTCAGATGGACAAAAAAGACGACACTTTTTATTATCTAAAGCTGGTAATAAGGAAGAAAATGGATAAAAGTAATGAAACAATTTCGGACAGAGCTGCAAAAAGTGAACCAAATTTTACTTATAACTAAAAAAAAACGCTTGGTTTGATATATTTTCCTTTTTCTGTTTTTGTAGGTATGACCAAGCACTATGTCTATACCAAAAAAGAAAAAATTCTTACCGCTGAAATATTTTTTATTATCAGAAACGTTGCGAAATAATAGCAATTTCAGCTATTTTTGAAAGAATGTTTAACTAAAAATTTCAAAATCATCACTTAATTTTCCCAAATTGATACTCATTTAGACAGAGTAAAACATATTTAACACAATAAAGACTTATTTATGTAATCCTAGTCGTTTCGAACACCCTTTTTGGGGGTATTTAAGTGACACCTCATTTCTGCAATTTTAGACAAGAGTAGTCTCCCTTGAAATCAAATAACTTTTTAATTCGCTTGGTGACCTATAGTTTTTTAGTAATTTTTTTTACTTCTCATATATCTAAGTATCAGTACAGAAAAAAAATCTTACCGTAGGAAATAAATGGAGGATCTGTCCTTAAGAAGATACATGTATGTTCCGGACAATAATGTAAGGATAAAAACAACAAAGTGCAATAACTCAAAAAGTGGGCGTGGCAGAGTTGCAGTTCTTAAACATGACACTTCTCCTCAATGTGATCTATTTGTGTACCAAGTTTGAAGTTGCTAGCACTAATGATTTAGAAGTTATATTTTGGACAAGAATGTAAGTGTAAAAACAACAAAGGGCAATAACTCAAAAAGTGGGCGTGGCAGAGTAAGGTTTTGATAATGACACTTTTCCTCAATGAGATCTGTCAGTGTACCAAGTTTGAAGTTGCTAGCACTTATAGTTTAGGAGATATATTCCGGACAAAAATGTAAGGGTAAAAACAACAAAGGACAATAACTCAAAAAGTGGGCATATCAGAGTAGCGGTTCTTGAACATGACACTTATCCTCAATGAGATCTATAAGTGTACCAAGTTTAAAGTTGCTAGCCCTTATTGTTTAGGAGATATATTCCGGACAAGAATGTTAGGGTCAAAACAACAAAGGACAATTACTCAAAAAGTGAGCGTGGCAGATATGGAGGTAGTTCTTAAACATGACACTTTTCCTCAATGAGATCTATAAGTGTACAAAGTTTGAAGTTGCTTGCACATATGGTTTAGAAGATATGGCCCGGACAAAAGTATGACGGACAGACGGACGGACGGAATCGAGCAAATCTATAGTCCCCCAACCGGTAACCGGTGGGGACGAATAAATTAGCTACTATATCACACTTTTAAAATGTTAATAGTGATGGACTCAATTTTGATAATGCATTGTATACAACCCCTTTAAACATACCAGAATTACAATGAATGGACACGATACAAAACAATGGTGTTCTAAAAAAAGTGTTTGATATTTCAGTTATACAATCAGATACAGTACAAGAACACATTAAAGAGTCCGGAGAAGGATGCCTCCAGTATAACGTTGATAGATCTGTCAGACAACGGATCTAAAGCAGTGATCGAGTTTACGGCGGCATGCTGCGCCATCCTGGAGAACGAGGGGAAAGTTAGACTTGGTATACGGCGTTATGGCAAACTGAATGTACCAGTGTCTGTCAGGTAATTATATAAAGTGGTTCACCCTTTCCCAAACGACAAATTTTCATGTCTGTCAAAATAGAGGACGGATCACATGTTTGCTCGTCTAGAAATCGCAATGTTAAAGCATGGAACACTTCGGAGGAAATTAAGAATATGCTGATCATCAGCATATTCTTTTTGTTCTGCAATGTTTTCTAAACCCATGTTAAGTGGGATCTTCACTTGTCAAAAGAATTCAGTGTTTCGGAACGGGTTGATAATTTACCAGACGGCAAATATTAGAATGTCCATACTTGAGACAATTGACAACAAATAAAAAGTTACACTATAATTGAGGAACGACATTTATAAAATGTCACTCGATGCTTTCGAGGCTCTGTCCCTGAGCGTTAATTGCAATATCTAATGTTTGCATCGTGAGTCCTGTTTCACATATAGTTCACGTTTGGAAAGTGCATGTATTTTCCGTAGAACTTGAGTATGATAAGCCATGGTAGGATGCAGAATGTGTCAGTTTGTAACATGGTCACATTTAAAAAAGACACACTTTCATTTCTATTTACGTTTCTTTCAAGGACAGACTATGAAATCAATCCGCAAGAAGAAATGTGTCTTCATACTTTACGATGCGTGTCAAAATGACCATCTTTCTCCTTCACCTGGTGTGGAACAGTTTCACTACTTTCTAACAATTGAATACATTCACTTTACAAACTTAACTGAGGATGATTTGAAATGTTGAAGAAAAATATTTTCTTCTTAAAACATTGTTTTGATAATGCTTATCCTTTTAGATACAAAATATCTTTTTACCAAAATTGAACTGTCTTCAATATAACTATGAAGTATGAACATGTACCATTTTAACCCTACTTGTATTCTGTAAAATATTTTCTAAATTAACGTGCAATAATTTACCATTTACCTATACATGTTACATGCTTGTGTGTTCACCTTGTTATTTCATTTTTGTACATGTAACGGTTGGTTTTACCTATCCTTGTTTGGTGTTGGTTGTTTATGTGTACCGATCTGTGTGACGACGAAGATGTAAAGGTGCGATACATTTATTATTCATGGGGTGTCTTGTAATGCTCGCCTTATCCGGCCACACATCGATTGTAAATTCTAGATCGAACATCAATCGTTGAATCTAAACAAGGTCAACATGGGGCGGGGCATGTGAAAATGGAAAAGAATCATTTTAGTGAATGGGTATTTAACCCATTACCACACAGTGACTCTTTTTGACTCCCCACAAGATAATGGCTTTGGAAAACAGTGTGGAAAATGAAGAAATTGCTTGTGACAAGCAATTTCTTCATATCCTACAATATTTTCTTGACAAAAAGAATAAAAATGTAAAAAATCATTTAGTTTTAGTTATCATCTGCAACATCTTTGAATTTGGGGGAGTCTAATATTTTGCAGTTTGGTAATGTTTTTTTTTTGTATTTTTTTTTTCCTTGTACGCGTAGGAAGATAATATTAAATGAGATAATGAATTAAATATAAAGGATATATGCTCAAGTTGACACTGAAAAGAAAATGACATAATGTAATTTCTATTCTTTCTTGGAAACGTGTCAATCAAAACAGTAGGTATAAATTTTTGCCAGCATTTCGCCGTCACGAATTGAGTCGCATTGTTCGCTATTGAGAATGCTTAATGCGGTTTCCAATACAATCAACTGTCCTCTATATGTCACTTTATGTGTCTATCTTTCCATGGATTCATATAAATTCCTATCTAATTAGATTTAGATTAATTTTCAAGTTCAGGATTACATTGACAGAGTTCATTAAGTACAAAGGTACTTCTCGATGCTGCAGTTTATTTAATCTCAACAAATAAATTATTCACACTGGAGATGTAACCGTTGGATAAAAAAAACCAACGGTTGCCCTACATCTATCATCCTTCACACAAAACTCCCTTCATATCTGACAGAAAATTCTGAGTTCATTTGGCCTTGCTTTCTAAATGGACTGCATTCTAGTGATTTCCTCAATTTAAAATGGCATTAAACCTGTTATGAAAATACGAAAGAATTGGAGTAGTTCTCGATACATCCTGGAAGCACTACAGGTTAAACACCATGGATTCCGGATGAAGAAGAAAGCAACCAAAAAATAAATACGTCGAATCTAAAACTTTTCTTCAAATCACACAAACCTTTGAGAGAACAAGTGACTGCAAGCTAAATTTTTTTTTAAAAAACATTCTGGCATACAAATTCGTTCCGAATTAAGCCATGTTTTTGACGCATCTATCAGAGTTGAGTTTGAAACGATAAAGGAAGGGAAGAAAATAACCAATAGAACGGGTAATAGTATTCCACCCATTATTAGATATATATCAAACACTTCGTGCACTTCGACATCATCCATTGCAACGGAAATTGACGAGAGTATCTGGATTTTTTTTAATTCGGAAATTCTCGTCAATTTCCGTTGTCACGCATTACTCCGAAGATAGAAGCATAATTTTACCAAGTGTTTGGTATCTAATGATGGTTAGAATAACTTGAGTTAAAGGTGACTCAAAATAATGAACATACATATTTTCCAGAGTCGAGACTATTGACGGTACGGCGGAGGCTAACAGCGACTACATCCCCTTGAAAAGTAAAATCAGTTTTAAAGCACAGGAAACATTACAAGAAATCAACATCAACATAATAGATGACGACGTTTGGGAACCAGACGAATTCTTTTTCGCCAAGCTCTTCGTGGACCATGATGACGAAAACTCACAACACGTGATTCTCGGTCAGACGTCTATCAACCAGATTACGATCATTAATGATGATGGTAAGTATATGTCTCGATAAATTACCTGGCAGAGCATCTCTAGCTTTTAGCTTGAGATGCTCTGCCATGTCATTTATCGGGAACTATAAACTCTTTCATCCTTTCCAAAACAAGAGCTTGATTTAGAAAACATTGAGCAAAAGAGGACAATGCTAATGGCCTAGTCATACTTTTTTCCCCTTCGTCTCCTTATTTGTTGTGCTATGTTGAATACGAATCTTATCTCCATCAACATCAATTCTGTCTTCTACAATAGCGTTCAAATTGTTGCGATCTACATGTTTGTCGTTTATGAAAAGTTAATAGGCGATAATATCGGGAAAATCTAGTAGGCGATAATGTTTGGAAACGTTAATAAGCGATAACATTTCAACAGTCGGAAACCTGGTGGAAATTGCAGGTGGCGATAACAAGCTCTTCTTTAAGTTTTCGAAGCATCTGTTTTAGTAGTTCTGCGTTCAAGGTCTTGTTATATATTACCTTGGTACCACTTATTCCACGAGTTCGTTTGGCAAAATTCCGTTGAAAATGGGCATATACATGTATATTACTTTAAAATCAACATGCCTATATATTTGTGTAACCATCAATTTCCTCGGATTTCATTCTTTTCTCTATCCCGATACACGAGGTCAACCAACGATTTAGTGCCATCGATTTTAAAGTAACATTGTATTAATATTTATTGACTCGGTCAGATTCCCGCGTGAGAGTTGATAATGGCATTTAATTAAAGGGCAAACAAAAGAACTCTCGTGTGTACATAAAAGTTGCTAAACCCCTACGTTTTAAAGGGAATCATCAAGACGATTCTTATTACTATCCTTAATTCACGGATAAAGTGTGAACAAGTCGCTCTAATTTAGGTATGTTTCTGCGTTAAAAGCTTTTTCAAAGAACATATGAGTATATTAGTCTCCAGTCATTTCTTCGGTCCTGCTAATTTTGGTGTGATTACAGGCAATAGTTCATAGAAGACGCAATAGTCTAATTTGCACATGTGATATGATCTTCCTTCATGGCATACTTTTTCTAAATATTTGAATGAATAGATCTTTGGCATCCTTTAATGAGGACACATAGCTTTGTTACCTTGACCTGATCAATTCAATATCCAGTCGATACGCGGGACGTAACCAGGACATGAATCACTAATGGATAGAAACAAAACATGAATTTTACTGACGTCAAAGTTCGATTAATACAAGTACATAATTGTGGTTTCAAATGCATTGTAGACATGTATATAATTGACGACCCATCATTACTCGTAACTAGATCGATCTGTAATGTTTTAGTTTGCAATACAGGATTCTGTAGGGAAGATTTGTAGAACGTTCAATAACCTTTGAAGTTTGAATACGATGAAACACCAAAAGCAAATGCTAAACTACTTCATACCGGTATGTAGGTTCCTATTACGTGAAAGCCAATACATATGTGTTTTCAGAACCTGTCCAAGACAACTTTCTTAGTCAAATCGTTGAAGACAGTACTGTTCCTTCTGGAGATGAAACAAAAGTTTGTTATGAGAGTTCGCTGATCGACCGGCGCCGTTATGGTAAAGTGAATTACATGACCAGCCAAATGCTTTATATTCGATTTTTGATTCGCAATTTGTTTTATATAAAACAAATTTGTTTTCAGAGCCCGGCCAGGTTGAATTCTCCAAACCCAGTTACATAGTTCGAGATGGCACAGGGACGGCACAACTGTTTGTCAAACGAGTAAACGGTGCTGATGGTGCCATTAAAGTGAACTACACCACCAAAGATATGTCTGCAGTATCGGGCAAGGATTACATTAGTGAGGAGGGAACACTGGAGTTTAAACACGGAGAGACGCAGAAAACCATAGATGTTACACTACTAGATACAGACGTAAGTATTTGGATATTTGTTATACAGCATATTCGGTGGAAAATTGTATATTATTCTAGAAACACGATGCTGATTCTTATTAAGCACTTGTTTGAACAAAAATATATTAATCGGACTTACACCTTTAATATTATGGAGAAGGCATACAGTCAATTATTTAAAACAAAGTGCATGACATCTGATTTTTACTACCTACCGATAGTAACCTTACTTTTTTACTTGGTTACAAGTAACTTGCATGCATGCATGAATCATTATATCAAGAAAACCTTATACATATTATAGCATTTTGATCTTTATAAGGATTGTCCAAACAAATAGTAGTAAAGTGGCACTTGTTATTAACTTGTATATTTTGTTTGATCCAGGGCGAAGGGCAGCGGGTAAATGGTTTACATATGATATTGTTTGTTTGAATATATCTATAGTTAGTTGTTGTAGCAACACTGTAGCACTAACATTCAAATGGTTTCTGTGTCAACTTGATGCACACGAACGTGCTTCTTACCTGTTTCAGCAATATATAATGTTTCAGTCCCATCTTCTTGTTGTAGAATAAACATATAGGATTTAGGCGCAAGCATCATCGAACCAAATAGATAAGCACGCTGTAAGAACCTGTACGAACAAGATATTAAAAGCATAATAAAAGTATCTCTTGCTTCTTTAGATAAGGAATAGTTTGACTTTTACACATTCAACAAAGTCATATTCGTCATCTTTACATTAACTGTTGAACACTAATACTCGAGAAAATCACATTCGATGACTTAATGTTTGTTTACACCTCCCACAATTACCATTTTCATTTGTCATAAACAAGACAAAATGATGTTTATTAGTTGTTACGTAGTATAGTACATACAAGACTCTAGCTGTGGGCACTAGGGTCAGTATTGTTCTCACGTCTCTGATCACCAGCATGTTGTGTGTAACTGGAACCTACCTTCCATGCCAAGGTCATGTTTGATATAGGATAGATAATGTCCCATATTTCTATTGTCATACTCCTGTCTTGACCTATCTCTCGATTCTGAACATTGTATCTCGAACTTATTGTACAAATCCACCTACCCTTCTCTCTACGTATTCGTTCATTATAAAATTCTCTCTCATTTGTTTCCCATGAATATTTCTATCTATTTAATAGTAAGTATTTATCTATCTATATATACATAGATCATCCTATCATCCTCGAAATATGTAGTGTTAAGTCATTTTAGATAGTAACACTCTTCTACTGTCATTTCTTCTTTCTTGAAAGAATCTCGTGACGGTTGGGATTAAGACCTGAATGTTGCTAGACATATTTCACTTGTTGTTGTTTTTTTATGTTTTACAAAGGAAAGTTTTCACTTTTTATATGATGTGTTCTTGTTTTCCTGTTATACAGTTTTATAGCCCATGTGGCAGTTAACTTTTGCAGTATTGGATGATTTTGTTTGTATGAGGAAGTATATCTGTGGTTTGAATCCTAACAGTTATGAAAATTTTATATTACAAATTAGCTTAAATTTCACATGTATTACAATTCATCCTTCTGTTACAAAAACGTACATACACGCCTGCAATATGTTAATTATAATAGCGTATATCTCTTCAATGCAAGGTTCACATGCTCCATGAATGTTCCACAACTTTCAATATTCTATTTTAAAAATGTGTCCAATCGAAATAACAAACTTTACCTTGTGTGTATTACAGGAAGAAGAACGAGACTGTAGTTTTATGGCCGAGTTAACTAACCCTACTGCAGGCTCGAAACTCGGCAAAATCAGCAAAACAATTGTTACATTAGTCAATGATGACGGTATGTCCCAGAATAGGGTGTTTTATGATTCTTTTTGTTAAAAAAACTGGAAAATGTTGTTGTTGCATTTGTTTCGGCATTTTTGCGATTAAAATTCGTCGAAAAAAATCTCTTATTCCTCCACAACTGTGTTTCATTACTTCAAAAATACTTTCCAAAAACGTTGTTAAATGTTATTAAATATGTATTAAAAAATTAGTAATAAAAATCGTGTTTCGGTTAACATACTCCGCTTTGGAAGCGGTAGATCGAAGGTTCGAAATCCGGCCTATCGGATTACAACTGAAGCAACCGACAGGTGAGCCGCCAATTAGTTACAGAATGGTTACCGTAGACCCATATCTGCCATGCAATCGACATCATGAGATGGGAATCGGAATGTGCCGTGCAATGTAAGACAAATTAGACAATACATGTCTCAAAAGTCAAATCTAGGTGACCTGTGGGTTTGAGTGACACTATTTTTGTCCATTTTACTCACTCGACTTTCTGTTACAGATTTCAGCGGTATGGTATCACGTATAGCAGCTCAAACCAAACAGAACCTAGACTCATTAAGGCTGGAATCCTCGTCCTGGAAGGACCAGATATATTGTGCCATGAACGTTAACGGTGGTGATATAGAAAACGCAACTAACTCCGACTACGTCATGCATTTCCTCTCCTTCTTCTGGAAGGTGGGTACAAATCATCCAGGGTCTGGGAAAATGTGCCTTGTGGCATTTTAAACCGACATTGATCCAAATCAGCCAGTGCATACGCAAAGTCCGATTAATGGTCCATGCTGCTTTCTGATAGTTTATTTGTGGTATATAATCAATGTAAGAGAGCAGTATCGTTCTGTATCGAGCTGCACATGGCGATAAATTGATCTAGATCGAAGATACATTGAAATGCCACAATTTCCCAGATTCCGGCTTTAAGGCTTTTATATTATTATCTGTGACATAATACATCGTAAGTTACAATTGGAAGCCTGAAATAAGCTCAACTATGAAATTATGCAATTTGCCAGGTGAAGTAGGATCCTGATAAGGTCATTAATTTGTTTTGATTGAACGGCTTAAAAAGGTAAGTTTGGACTCGGAGGGGTGGTGTTACTTTTTATCCACCCAATGAATTTCTTTTATTTTTACATACCGTATGTTGTAAAGTAACATTTCCTGAACAAAATATAAAAACAATCAGGGTAAGTTTCCAGGCTCGTTTTCGTGTCAGAGTTATCTGCCCTTGACTAGTGATGACCATTTTCGCAAAATTACCCTGATGTTTTAAAGTCATATAGCAAGTTATTTTCAATTGGTAATTTCAAATGTTATATCAATTTAGACACTAAAACATATGCACAAAGGTGATGATATAATTCAAAGAAATATTTTAAAACTATTTCCTGGCAAAAAATGTGGGAAAGGTTGAAAAATCACAATTCTTGAGAAAATTTTGCCTTTTTTTTTTTCAATTTGTCAAAAAAAAAATAACTTTATTCTTCGTTTTTGGATATTTTGAAGATAATACCAAGAGCCGTTTTTACGCAAAAAATCAGCACACCTTTCCATGCAAATAAACAAGATATTTGACTTTATCCTACCCCACCCAGCCCGTTTTAGCCTAATCATGACAAAAATATCTATATTTTCAAAAAATTCTAAATTTTTCTGGCGGATGTTTACATTTAGAATAACAGAATACTTCATTTGACATTCACCATCACAAAAAAAGGTGAATGTTTCGCTTTAAAATTGATGAAAATTGTAACATGGCCATTTGGTGCCGCAGAATAAACACAAAATCTGTAAGTCACACGGCCGCTGTCCAAACTTACCAGGTTGCAAAGTTTGTGAAATCTAACAATAGCAGCAGCAAAGATAATCATCCACATCTGTATTATATAGTAACTGCTACAGGCCCTCCTTGAAGATTTTGCAGTGAATTTACGAATATTTATCGTAAATATAGTCCTCCAACGATAATCAGGTTCCCGCCAAAAATATAGACCATACCCATTTGATAATGAAAGGTTAGACAGATCAAAACACAATTATCGCAATTATCACAATGAAAACAATGGTTATTATTGTAAGTATGGCTCTTCCAAGTACCTGTGTCTGTGGTCTAATGGTTACACAGTTGGCGCTTGACCTTAGGAAAAGAGTTCTGTTTTAATTGTGTGGGTTCGATTCCACACATATCCGTGTACTTTTTTTTTTTATTTTTTTTCACTTATTTGCGTTTTTCTTTTTTCTTTTTTTTTTTTTGTTCCTTTCACATTTGTAAATACATATATATTCTTTATTTTCAATGTAAACCATTGTCAAACGTAAAAATAGGCTGAATAAAATTTAAAAATGCTGCAAATGCAAGTAGATCTTAAATGAGCTTCACACTGTTTTATGCTTTTCTATGTAGAAAACAGTTTGTGAAATGAAAACATGCTTATGACAAACAGTTTCATTTTTTCGAATAAATAAATGAAAAAAAAGTCATGATCTTTTATTTTGCGGGCTGTCTAAAAACGTCATTATGTGGAGATGGATTAAATAGTTTTTATTCACAATATATTATAAAGATGCAATACATTACAAAACATAAATTAAGTAATAAAGGTGTGGAACTCTTACTGTCGCCAAACGGCAAACATTTAGACTGCTCAATTTTTAAAGTTTTCTAGACTGAATTTGGCGATTTTCCGAAATTATCTTATAAGTCTATATAAAAATCATTAAGAGTCTGCTTTCTTCTCATCTTTTTTTGTAAAATGATTTTTCAAAATATATTTGTAAAACAAAATATGTAATTACCCATCGGTCTATGAGACTCGAACCCGCGTTTGCTAAAAGAAAATAGACGAAGCGCCAATGTTCTATCCACTGCGCTATCGAGTATGTCTATACATTGCAGCGTAAAATATAACATTTAATCGCATATAACAAGTCTTTGTTACCTGTAGGCCGAGTTCATTCTATTTATAGCTTTGTTTGTAAATAGCACATTATCGTTTGAATGCTATATCCATTCTGATTCTGTTTGATTATAATTACAAACTCTTTCTATGGCCTTACTATGATGGCAAGATCACAATCCATTCCGTCCATGCTTACATTTCCTTCTGCTACCACAAAAAGCGTTGATGTATCCCATTACTTCTATTTCAGGTTTTATTCGCATTTATTCCTCCACCCCATATCGGCGGTGGTTGGTTAACGTTCTTGTTCTCCCTGGCGATGATCGGCCTGCTCACCGCCATTGTTGGGGATCTAGCCAGTATATTCGGCTGTCTGATCGGTCTCAATGACCTCATCACCGCCATCACGTTTGTTGCCTTGGGTACGAGTATGCCGGACACGTTTGCCAGCCGGACAGCGGCTACCATGGAGAAGCATGCAGACGCTTCTATAGGCAACATTAACGGTAGTAACGCAGTAAATGTGTTCTTGGGTTTGGGGTTACCCTGGCTCATGGCGTCCATATACTGGGTTAGCAAGGTAAGGAACCAGACGACTTATTAATTGCTATTTACTGTTAAAGGTATATCTATGTAAATTGTCTAAATTTTGTGCAGTGCTTACCCATCTACAAATTGTTCAATATGTTGTTATTAGATTAGTAATTGGCATACCGGAAAGTGTATACCTTTACAGATTCACCAAAAAGCCGTTCTGTAATATACAAAGGCTGCATAATATCAAATGAGAAAACATTATTATATTGTCTTGGTATATAATAAAAAGCAATAATGACACGAGTTTAAAAGGTGTCCTGTCTATTATCTAACAATAAGCTAAGCCAATTAATACAAGCTTTACAGTAACAACGTGGAAATAATAAGTTGTAAGTTGATTTCATGAAACTGTGTACAACATGATTTATGTGCATGAGTCGGTGGATTTGCAGCATGTCATGCTCATATTCAAGCCTTTTCAGATTTTGCAAGTCCCCAAGATGTTGTAATATCATGATTACATTTGTTTTGTTATGATTTCAGGGTGATCGTTTCTATGCACCAGCGGGCACGTTAACGTTCAGTGTGGTGTTATACATGTCAACTGCCGTGTGTACTATAGTGCTACTTTTTCTACGCCGTAAACTCGTTAACGTATTTGGTGGGTCAGAACTTGGTGGGCTCGTTAACGGAAAATACGTAACGTCGTTCATACTCGTGTGTCTGTGGGTATTCTACGTAGTGCTATCATCGTTACAGTCCGAGGATATTATACCATCTTTCTAGTTACGGTGACCGTGTTCGAACATTCATCTTGCTTTTTTTATCAAATTTAATCATTCCCCATACCAGTGTGAATTCAGCCTGTTCCAATTTGACAGCCACAGTAGATGACGAAATAGCAATTTGTACACTAAATATAGCATTTGTGTACAATATAGCAAAAAAATATGGATGCAAAAGGAGAAAATGCTGATTATCAATCTTCGAAAGCTATTGATATTATTGACGTCAAAACCATGGGCTAGTTTCATCAAAGCATTTGTAAAAGATGTATTTTGTCCTATAAATGTCTTGCGAGACGCTAAAAATAAGAACAATCGCATTATCTATGTTTTCGATAAATGGAGACACGTGATTCTTGTTCTAAACTATTCGTAAGACATCAAGGCAAAATTACGTATTAAATGTTTTGGTTTGGTTCTTGTTAGGGAAAATGCTGAAATATCGCTTATGTTCGAAAACGCTGTGGCTGCAGCTTGAATAAAGTATACAGAGTCGATACTGTCTTTTGAAACATAACTCATGACATATTTGGTTAATTCAATCAGACATGTGTATGTACAGTTAGTGTATTTCGACTTCGGTAACTTGAATGCCTGATTGTGTCTAAGTATTAGATAGAGGCTGTAAAATAGATTCTACGCGAAATAAACATTCAAATGAATTGAATGTTTATATCACGTAGAATCTACTATACAGACTCTATCTGACTTAGTGTTCGCTAGCGGTTTATTGGAAACGGGGGCTTGGCTATGTATAGACGTCACATAAACTAGCCGGCAGCCCGTTTATGCGAAATATAGTGGCGAAATCTTAAAATATACTGCAATTCCATTGGTCTAAAAAGTAGGTCGAACACTAACTGTAAAATAGATTCTACGCGAAATAAACATTCAAATGGATTGAATGTTTATATCACGTAGAATCTACTATACAGACTCTATCTGACTTAGTGTTCGCTAGCGGTTTATTGGAAACGGGGGCGTGGCTATGTATAGACGTCACATAAACTAGCCGGCAGCCCGTTTATGCGAAATATAGTGGCGAAATCTTAAAATATACTGCAATTTCATTGGTCTAAAAAGTAGGTCGAACACTAAATGAAATATTGTCTCATCCTTATCAATGTTAGTCAAAAAGTTGGTTTACGTAATTATTTGGCAAAAAAGTTGCTTTGAAATAGTGTATTATAAATAGCAGGGACGAGAGTGGTGTTTCATTAAGATAGGCATTGTAAACAATATAGAGCAGAGAACATTGACAGGAAATGAGAAGATGCAGGTTGTCTGTATTTTCTCCTTTTGTCTCAATGTTTACTCAATCATTTTCTTGTTGGGACGTCAAAGCTCTGTCTCGTTTTGGAATTTTTTAACTTACTTATATACAGATGAAAATAATGAAAATACATGTACAATAATCTGAAGTCAAATGTGGAGATGTTTAACATGTTTGACACTAATATGAATCTAGCCAAGTCTGGTCAAAATCAAGTTATTCTAACAAACATAGATTCTCATTTCAAGCATCATATGTGAAAGAGTTGCAAATGTTATGAAAGCATCGTACTTGTTATCCTTTCCCACATATTGACGCTTTTGGACGCCCCACAAAATAAAGGCTTTGGTAAACATTGTGGAAAATGTAGAAATTGCTTGTGACAAGCAATTTCTTCATTTCCCACAATGTTTTCTACCAAGACAGACCAAAAATGTTAAATTTTGTTCAATGGTAATTGTCGTCTGCAACACCTATGAGTTTGGACTAGGCTAAAATTTTGTTGTTTGGTTATGGGTTGATCGCAAGCTGTTCTAGTTGCACAGTAGTCTCGAATGCAACATTGCCTTTTTTTCATATAGTCCGTTTATGGTATTATCACTGGTGGAGAACTCGGCCAAAGCGAGGGACGTTTTTCGCTACAACAAGGTACAGATATTTTGCGTTTAAATGTGAGTTTAAAGATCTGATTGGATAGTTTTTCTAATAACAATAATTTTGTTCTAACAATAGACCGGGTTAATCGATATGTATTGACAAACCGTCTGTGTTGTTGTAAAATCTCGTAACTACGGCTTTATCGATTTTATAACAACACCGACGGAATACCATGATCGCGAAAAAACGTCCAACGCTTTGGCCGAGTTCAACACCAGTGATTATGGCACATATTTACAAATTCAATGATTCTGCATGCGTTAGTTCGAATCTTGTAGACCTGTGTCTGACATCTGCAAGAAACGAGCCAACGTATGCAAAATTACAGTAGTTTGGAGTTCGATACTCTCGGTACAAGTCGGTCATGCAGCAATTATTGTTTACTTAGAACTTGTAAACATGTGTGTGTCAGGTTATGTTAGTTTACATACTGGTCCCTGGACTAGGCTCCATTTGACTGAAACCGACTGAGATGTGGGACTGATAACACAGAGCACCGTCAAGGTGCTAGTTGGAGAGCCTAGTCTCCAATCTGATACATGTATTGTGGCCAAAAGCCTCTGTGTAAATTGCAAACTTTGTTATTTAACTTGGTTAAATTGTGATTTAATAGTGAATTTCTAATGATAATTAAAGATATATGGAACACTTGTAGTTGGATGTTTTCTGTTAAACCTCTTCTGGTAAGAAATCGCTAAACTCGAATTACCGCTGCATGTGTCCAAGTGAAAATTTTACAGATTTGCCAATGGAAATTGAAACATGGATATCGAGTCAAATTATAGGAGAAAATGGTTGTGTATGAAAAAGTGGATGTCTCAAATGATATGAATGTTATTTTAGATTTCGACTCAAGTAGAATTCTACATGTCAAATTGGAAAGCCATTGCAGACCAACAAAAGAAAAATAATAAATCATGAAAATGGAAACAGAATATAATCAATATATCAATCATTTGATCAAGCTTCCAGAAAATTTTAAGGACAAAATAGGCCTACTGCCCCCCCCCCCCCCACACACACACACATACACATAGGCCTACTTTCGGTGTCGAGGTCTTTCGAATTTTGTTGTCAAAACTAGGAAATATTTGTGGAAGCATTAAAGGGACATTTCATTCCAATTTCAATTTTTCAAAGTATGTCTTGATGCCAAGATTGGTTATCATAATGAGTATAAATACTATTAGTTTTTTTAAGTTGTTGCCAATAAGCGAGAAACACGCATTTAAAGTTAAGACATAATCGATAAATTGCATAGAAATCCGAACTGTTGTCCACAACAAAATGTTCAATTTTAACACAAAAATATAAATTTCTCGTAAACGGCGCAATATTTTGGCTTGAAATTTTCAGAATTTTCATAAGGAAATATGCTCTTTCAGATAAGATTAAAAGTAAAATTTATGACAAAAAAATCTGAAATGTCACTTTAACTCTTTCCCAAACAAGACTTGGTGTTGACGTCTAACACAGGAATGACTCGGGAAAACGCCGAGGCGAAAGAAAAAAAATCTGATAACCAACACTTTCGCATTTTGCCTCAAAATTTCTTCGCTGTATTGTGCACAAATTTCATCTTGATCAATCATCAGTTTGCTCGTCTGTGACAGATTTCATGTTTCGTTTGTGAGCGTATGAAAGCGCATGTATTCGCCAACATCACGGTGGGGATTGTGCATGATGGGATGGATAACGAATACGGACACATTTGCCTCGCTTCAGGTAAGAAATTGTGCAATAATTTTCTTATTTCTGCGTCAATTTTCAAGCGGTTTGTCGCATGTACCCCGCATTACTGAGCTCTTTCCTGAGATATATGACTTGTTTGTAGAATCTTTGTACTTTGTCCAAAAATTGATCCCAACCGACCTGAAAAACGACAAAAAATTCGGGTCCCTTTTCTAGTCGGTTGGGATCGGTTTTTGAGAAAAGTACAATGAGTTTCGAGATAAGTAATACATCTGAGAAAAGGGCTCAGTAAGACGGAGTACATGCAACAAACCGCATGAAAATTGACACAGAAATAAGAAAGTTATTGCACAAATTCTTACCTGAATCGTGGTTAATTTGGCCGTAGTCGTTACCATTTCGCTTTCTTGTCGGTTGGGACAATATTTCGGAAAAAGTACCACGAGTTATCTAATATGCCATACATCCGATGAAAGAGCTCGGTAAGGCGGGGTACATGCAACAAACCCTTTGAATGTTGACGCACAAATAAGGAAGTTGTTGCAAAATATCTTACCAGAATCGATATTATTTTGTCCGTGTTCGTTATCCATCCCATCATGCACAATCCCCACCGTGAACATAGTTTATTCCATTTCCAAAACGACAAAATTTTATACTGATCCAAATTCAAAGATGTTGCAGACGACAATTTCAAGTGAATTAGATTTAAACTTTCATTGTCTTTCTTGGTAGAAAACTCTGTAGGAAATGAAGAAATTGCTTGTCAGATGCAATTTCTTCATTTTCCACAATGTTTTCCAAAGCCTTTATCTTTTGAGGAGACCTAAAGAATCAATGGGTGGGAATGGGTTAAATGCTCAATCTGTAACCGAATGTGGGTGTAGGGTAGAAATTATTTAGGCTTACCACTTTGCCTACAAGGAATATTAGAAATGGTCTAAATTGGGAGTTTTTATGATATGCACAGGAAAGGGGAGAAAGTGCTATTTTATGAATCAGTCGACGAACGTCGACAAAGCCAGTGCTTTTTTGGGGGAATAATACGTGTAATTTGTACAGAAAATATCTGACGAATTTCAAAACCATGGGAAACAACTCTTTATCGTCTTGTTTAGTTGTTACATGTATTATCTCCCTTGGTCAATTTCTGGAACCGGCCTACGAATCGAAATCTCAGCAAAAAAGGAGTTTCTGAAAGAACGAGAGGACCTACCTTGTTCGTGAGACGCCTGTCTTGTAGCCTACAAAAGAGTTTTGTGCAGGGTTGTCCTAGCTTTCTAAAACATTTTCCAAGCGACAAAAGTTAAACCTGTTTCAAATTGACAGTTGGTGGAGGCAAAATGAATTTGGATAAAAAATAGGTTTGTGGACAAGAAACACACAGAAATATTATTGAGGCGAAAGTAGAAAATGCCGGTAAGCAGCACTATCTTCTCAATCTCAAAGTTTTCCGAAATTCTTTATATTGTAAACGCCAAAACCGGGCCCCGGTCTCTCAAAAAAATCTTAAGTACATACTCATAAGAACATGTTCAACTTCAGAGGAATATTCTCCGACGTTAAAGGGTATTCGATTGAAGTTCACGTGATTTTCGTGCGATTTTAGCACGGCGCTAAGATTTGATCATGAGAATGTAGGCCTACTTAAGTTTTTTTTTTTCGAGAAACTGGGACCGGGTCTTGTTTGAGAAAAGTAGGGCATAATTAAGTTCTGTGGGTTTAGCCTAAGAACGACGACGATCCACGAAATGATATAATGGCATCAAATTTTGTGCAAAAAATAGACTGAGTTTATCGTTATGGTTTGACAAACCGTCTGTGTTGTTAAAACATCTCGTTACTACGGCTTGATTCAAGCCGTAGTTACGAGATTTTATAACAACACCAACGAAATACTATTTATTTGTCCGAAATTACGTCACGGTTTACTTGATAAAATCGTTCCCTATTATGTCAACTCAATTAGTCTATATCATGTCTATATCATTGTAAGACACACCGATAAATCATGAAATATGTATTAATTCAGTTTAGCCTAGTTTCTTTAACCAATGAACATATCTCGATCTAGCCAAATTAATGTGATTCCTGTCAGTCCTGGCCATTATTTGCGAATCCTGAGATATGAAAATGATATGCCTATAATAGTTTATTACCCTTTCCCAAGCGACAAAATATGAACGGTTCGAATATGAAAGCATCATCAGCAAACGATAAAATGAACGACACGAACGATGCAAAAGAAGACATTCCCGGTTATCGACATTTTTTTCTTTTGTTGCATTAGTTTGTCTAGTATTATATATCGATCTATATAGCTTTTTCTAGAAGGGACGCAAATGCGCCGACTGTAAACAGCCGACTTGAAACTCAATGATCGTAGTAGCGGAAAGTCGCTTTTGAACTTTAAACCAACCTTTACTCTGTTTCTAAGTTCTAAGCAGGTGCCCCTGTGTCATAATGGAGGAAAACTGCCAGACAAATGTCATGAATGCGCGACTGTTTTAGATTCTTCATCGGTCCAAACCCAACTTAAAATGAGACGAAGAGTGCAAATTACGTATTCTAGAGGAATCGCATTCTATGCACAACTGCAACAAATTTCAACTACTGATTCCTAATGGCCGTGGTCTAATGGTAGGACGCGGGCTTTGGGATCGAGGGATCCTGGGTTCAAATCCCGCCAGCGCCACGGGAACTTTTCTGAGCAAAAAACTTACCCCACATTGCTCCTCTTCACCCAGGTGTATAAATGGGTACACGGGAGAGTTGAAAGTCAAAGAGCTGTGGCTGCCGGAGGCGCCGACTGTTAACAGCCGACTTGAGACTCAGTGATCGTGGGTTAAAGTGTAAAGTCGGTTGAACACGCAAGTGAAAATAGACTGTAAATAGAAACTTTAACTTTTTTTAACAAAAATGCAACTACCAAAAAGGCGTCGTGTACACCGAAAAAATGGCCATAATGTTGGCAAGGGAAGCTCCGTGGGACAGATGTCTCTCCGAACATTTTTTTCTTTTCCACAAATATTTTCTAGGTATAAGAAACCAAATACCGTATTCAAGAAGTTAAATCCTTTCCCAAAAGGCAAGAATTTAGACTGTCCCAATTTGATAGGCTACAGTTGTTGAAGACGACAAAAACGGATTGCAACGTTAAAGATGAAATTTTGGTACAATAAACATGTATACTAGAAAAGGAGATATTGATGCGAAAGAGAGAAAATAATGGTAACCTGTTACCAATATTTCCTCCTTATCTCTCAATGTTTTCCCGAGCACTTTCTATTTGGGACGTCAAAAATTTAAATAGGCCTATGTGTGTTACTTTCAAAATTTTGGTATTGTTTCTGGTAATCGATTATCATTACATTAGGCTTAGTTACATTGTAAAATTGACCAGCTTCATATTAATTACTCTCTTAAGAACAGAGCACATTCTCTCTTCATTCTATTATTATATAATGATTTGATGGTTAATAAATAGACATAAGACATAGACATAATTTTATTTTCGGATTTAAACAAAATGTTTCTCATCCATACATGAATATCAAATACAATAGTCAAAGGCATGAATAAACAAACAAACAAAAGAACAAACGAACAACAAACAAAAAATAAATAATAGATTTCGAAGATTTATACAGAAATGTATGTATTATACAACACATACATTGAGAGTATAACTCTTGAAACAAAATTTCTCAATCGAACACTTCATTTTTCCTGATGACAAATGCACATTTAAGAAAGTTGATCAAGTTTTGTACGGTAGTCTTATCTGTCGCAGAAAGCAGCATACAAAGTTTAAACATATTTGGCCGAGTAATATAGAATTTATCGATGTATCTTTTTCTTATAAAGTTGTACTTATTACAAACAAAGAGAAAGTGATATTCATCTTCTATGTCACCGTTTCGACAAATACTGCATACTCGTAAGTTTCTGTCTATCCGGTTAGCACTATAACGTCCAGTTTGTATGTGTAGCGAGTGGGCTGAAAGCCTGAATTGCGTTTAAACACGCCGGTCATATTTGTTTTCAATGAAATCTAGGTATTGTTCGTAAACATGTTCTGTTTTTATTTCTTTATAAATTGTAAGCACATTGTTATCTCGAAGTTCACCGAACCATTTTTGTATATAATTGTCTATCAGTCTCTGTTTGAATATAGCTATAAATTGTTTTGCATTCACCGATGATGGCTCGTCCCAGACGTGGCTGAAACCATTCTCACAAAGCATTGATCGTACCTTACCAGCCCAGTTCATATGTCCTTTAGTTAAGTCATCTATTGCACACGTGTATATCCCTGTTATAATACAGTTTTTACTATTTATTACTTTAAACCAATACTTGACTATTCTAATAAAACTAGCAATCCTCAGTGGAAAACGACCCAGCTCGCCATACACGGCGGAATTAGTCCATGAGCCAGACAACTTTTTATTACCACTTGGAGGGAGTAATTCTTTTTGCACTTTCTGAGTAGTTTGATATGTGTAGTTAACTAATTGGTATGATAGCAGTTCGAAATTGGTAGCTTATGCCGAGAAAATCACCACTTTCTGAACCCACCCCATTTCTACCCTGTCAAAAATGAAAAAGTTGATGCGATTTCTTTCGGACGTGTATGATGAATTAAAAAGTTGTTTGTGTATTTGTTCTATGTCCAAGCAATCTTTTGGAACTTAGTTTCAGTCTCATTTTATCAAAACTCAGTTATATGGTCTTTCTAGACTATAATTCAGAAAACAATATACCGGCCCCTTCGTCGAACGTAATACGCGCATTTTCGTTTTACAGTTTTTCTTTTTTCAGAAGCCAAAATGCATCATGCTACATATTAGGACTCACAAATATAACTTGTGATGTCTAGTAATTGATTCAAGCCCGATTCATGGCACAAAAACCTTGGAAAGAGCCCCGAGAGACCGAAGAAAATATGGCTGATTCGTACCCTGAAATATTCGTACCTACATTTGAATACGGATTCTCAGTGTTTTAAGCTGTTTAAGCTGGTCCTTATGTATTGCCAGTGTTCCCAATTTATTCCAAAACTTTGTATAAAGCATTAGGTAGTCGTTTTGTGTACAAATATTAAGAATTCAGTCAAAATGGGATTTTACATACATGTATTACTGATTTCATTTGACCTGACACTGACCTTTACTAAAATGTGCTCATATTTTGCTTACAGCGTAACATTTTTCAAAAAGACTTATATCATAGTACACAGAAATAACAGGTACACATGAAAACATTACTGATTTCTTAATTTGAAAAAAAAATAAAATAAAATAAACAGAGGCGTGCAATTTACTAGGATAATAGCTGAAGCTGCGCCAGTTGAAATAACATCTGTAACACTTAACAAAACTGATATCACATGCAAGTTTATTTTATTTTAATTTAACAATGAACAACTGATTTAATATAAATTAGAAGTTCTACACTAGAAAATCATATATTTGTAATGAAATAAATGTCATACAATTATATGAACTATGTCGTTCGCAACCAAATTAATAGATTTTAGATAATTCTAGTGTAATTATACAAGGCGACAAAATCTTATGTCAATACACCAACCTATATTTAACGTCATAATTGTGCATTATATATACTAAAAACCTCGTTGATTTATTTCTATAAGCCTAAAACATCATTCATTTAATAAATGGGCATTCAAAGCAAGTGTCATTTGCTTTGAATTATAGCCTGTGGTTGATATAATTAATTGATGATTTGTATTACGTTTTACACATTTATATTATCTGGACACACTAAGTATGAGCGTATTCTTACGCAGACATTACATCTATTTCTTAAAAGATTAGAATACTGTAAAATTAGTATTTTTTTCATTTTTCAAGAATAAGATTAATGTTTGTAAGTGAAAAATATTTTTTAGAGTGTACACAGAAAATACATTTCTTTGTTAAATCTACGAACCGTCTATTTCTAATTTGTCTTGAATATATGACATTGTTTATGATTTGATGCAAAAACCACAAAAACACAACAAAAACAAACAAACAAACAAACGTCTTGTATATTTACAAAAATGTTCGTAGATGTTTTATTTATTGTACATTTTATATTGAGTCTGAGTCTGGACATGTGAAAAGAAGAGCAATTTTTAAACCCAATGGTCGTATTACATTGTATCAAATCGCCGCGTATCTACATGTCTCTCTGTATGTCTGTAAGTAAATTATTGTCATCTCGGCTCTTCCTACATTAACTATAGCATACGATCTACAGTAATAGTGTGGATGGTATCTATTGTAGTTGGTTTCAAGATAGTCGTTGGTTTCTGAGGTACCTGTTAATGAATTTAATGCATTTACTTTCACTGACAAGCCATTTAGTATGTATAGTGCGTGTTTGATTTGACCAGATAAAATATGTTATCTTTTTGTCTATTACATTGATTTGGCACGGATTTTTAAAAAAAGCACAGATAAAATCTCTTCATCAACACAGTCTTTAAACTGTCTGCAGTCTGAAATCTTAGACACCAAATATTGCTCCAATCTACCCTCTGTTTCATATTAATATTCATTATTACCATCACCACAAAATATTCACAGCAAAGATATTGCAAAATAGTTTTATACTAATGGTAGGACTGCTCAGGCAATGAGCCTTCTGCATGATAAAGCATACATGTAAATCTACGAGTAGATTTATCATATCTACGCACGTTTTATTGAAAAATCTCCTTAAGAATTATTTGTAGAGTTGCCCTCGTGATTATGTTAGCGCTAATTGTGTGATTTCCATAAGAGGAAGGGGACAGAGAAAGAATGAAAGTCCTTCCGTTGTCCCCCAGTTTCATGTACAACTACATATTCCAATACGAGTGAGTTAACATAAAGACATGCATATAAATTCTAAATTGAGATGCATTATTTAAAGTAGTACTGAAGTAGTACTTCAACATAATCTTTTTTTTTATTCTTTAAAAAGCATTTCAACTTGGTAGCTTTTATCAAGTGTTGCAAAATAAAGTAATTTTTGCACGATAACAAGAAAATGAAATAAAAAAAAAACTCGACAGCGTTCTATGTTTCTGGGTCATTTGATAACGTTGACATGTCGACAATATCAATTGAGTGTTCGGACTTGTGCATATACTTACATCAACCCTGATTATCCTGGGGGAAACTATTCTGATTTTGGTTCCAACTCCAAATAAAAGTTTATTCATACAGTGGATATAACCACATATAATTTTAAAAAACAACTTTTTGAGTGCTTGAAAAGGTCTTTCCTAGGTACAGTCTGTCTAAATCTGCTATTCTTTTTCAAATGATTTAACTAATTCAGAGTGATGTGCTCTTTCTATTAAATATCTGTATAGCTTCAGTAAACGGCATTATAGACAGATTTGCCGAGTGTGTGCTTTGAACACTTAGAACTATGTATGAATGAACATATGCTAACATAAATGAAACTAAGACCACTAGTAATTTGGTTTTATCCTACTAAAAGTAAGAAACTTTACAAAGAAATGAATGGCGGGATAAAATAATTCTGGCAAGCACTTAACATTCCTGATAGCAATAACTAAAAAAGTGCTGAAGGATGACAAAAGTATACTGAGCGACAAAAGAAACTATACAGTTTTAGATTAAGTTTATTTTTCATACCGGGCATTTCATAGCAAACGTATATATTTGTCACGACTATAAATTTGCACATCTATTTTTCAATGTAATAAATGAATTTGTCCGTTTTACTGGCCAAACAGCCATGTTCACCTGCATATCATTAAATTCATTAAAATACACCACCCACAAAACGGTAATCAAGATATTGACATTTTTATGCATGTGTAGTCTTCGTTGCTAAGCATATGATAAATCAGAGTTATATTCCAATTTACGAAAAAAGGTAAGCCCCTTGATGTCGGCAAAAACTGGGTACACTTACAGAGCTTAAAAAGTGAGAAAAAAGGGACGCACCATAAACAAGACCAATAAATTCGTGTTTGACACTAACATGATGTAACATAACGTTGTCCAGACAGCTACAGGAAAGGCACGCGAGATCGTGATTCTAAATTCAGAACCGTTCAACTACTACATGTAATTGGAAACATTAACCTCGGTGCTAGGCGTCTGCCAGCCTGAAGCCGTCAGTGCTAGACGAACATGACGTCGTCACTCAAATTTGACCAATATGTCACAAGTTTGACACAAAGTAACCCCCACTTTTATGACGGGAAACAGTTTCTTGTAAGTTTCCTAAGCTGTTTAAGGCGTGTGTACAGAATAATGTGTATAAATTGGAGAATTCTTCACTGGATGATTGTTTCATAATTCAATAATTCAAGATCAGACGGCTGATCTTATCCATATGAGAATGCTTTCCTTCAGTAGATTCTTCATCTAGGGACACACAAATATTGACTTTATATAAAGTTTATAACAAATTCTGATTTTTCAACTTGACCCCGTTATAAATGACACGGTAATACTTACATCAAGAAAATGTGAAAACTCTCTTCTAACCCCATATTTGTAACGCCAAATGGCAAACGTTTATCTATAATACAATTAATTTCACGAGATGTGATTAGTTTTGATAAATTCAAATGAAATTGAGGTTAAGAGTTTCTTTTGCTTTTCAGTATAGTTCATTGCCATGTATTTCAGACGACATTTCCCCTCCTTGAGAGATAGATTTTTTTGCGGTTCTGAAGGTTGGTTCACATGGAAGGAAATCATTTTCTTATATGGGATGCAACCTTTGGAATTGCTTACCTGCCAATATCAAATCTGTAGAGTCGCTCTCTCAATTCAAGGCAAAAATTAAATGTCATTTAGAAAAAACAATGCAACACATTGTATTACTGTGATAAAAAAAGCTGTGATAATGATATTTGTTAACTTTATGTAATATTTACTGTTCAATCACCATGTCCCTCTATGTCAGCCACACCCGTGCTTAGGACCGCAATGGAAATAAGAGATCACTCATCTCTTTTTTGCGTTATCCTAGGTAGGGATGTGGCAGACATGGTAACTGTTGATAACTGTGATCATGTGATGTACGATGTTTTATATGCTTACTGCATTGTGATCCTTTATTTTATGTTTTACCATGTATTGTCATGTATCTTTTACCTAAATAAAATCTATCTATCCTTGTTATATCAACATGAAGCTTTTTTCAAGAATACCAATCGTTCCAATGCTTTACATATGTGACTTTATATTATTTTTATTACATGAATTAATGCATGGGTAGCCTTAAGCCTTTTTGGAAGGGTTGATCATGTGTAATAGTAAAATCAAACGTTGTAATTGCTGCCAAATGTCATGATACTGCATTTCAATAGTTTGCTTCGAATGCAAAACATCAGCATTGCTTTCTTTGTATCATTTCTTTCACTTCATATCAATTTAAATTTCTAAATGGTATTCCCAATGGAATGAATATAACGAATCTTAAAAGATTGCTCTATCTCAATATTTCGGCGTAGACGCCTTTTTCTAGAGAAAAAAAAAATATGAAAAAAACGCTACATTATAATATTATACAATTGTTTACGTTAACGCTTACAGTTAATCAAAATCATGCTCATATAATATAGTCTGATAACTGTGCTAATTTAAAATTCATTTGGATAACAAATCTTGCTTTACTTGTGCAAAAAGCAATATTCTTTGTTGTTTATTTTTCTGAAAATTCGAGTGTAAGTAATAGTTCTCTTTGTACACTAGAATCACACAACAAATGACATTTAGACAAATGTAAAACTTCCCAATATGCTTCTCCAGTCCTTATGTTCATTTATAATCAAGAAATTTGCAAGAGATTTAATATAAAGGGTCGAACATAAGCTCGTTTTGTTTCATTACTCCTACATATAAGTGGGGTATTAGCTACCATTCTGACATTGATATAACGAGGAAACAATGTCCTTAGATAACAGACAATTCAGGAATTGTAAAAAGATACAAAACTGGCTTAAATTGTTCAATGTGCACTATTATTTGCTTTTTCCTTGGGAATACGAGTCCTAAGTAACTAGTTCTCTGTGTACACCAAATGCATTAAACAAATTTAATTTAAGACTACTGCAAAACTTCTCATTGCACAGCCCCATCCTTTATCACGATTATAATTAAGAGCTTTGCAAAAGTAGTAATATTCAGGGCTAAACCAATGCATGTTTTGTTTCACCAGAGGACAGAAGAAAATTTTGTGAGTAAAGGGTACCCTTTAAAACAAGTGTTTTCTGGGACATAATCTACCATACTGACAGTGAAATCATTGTGAAAGACTGCCCGTAGATATTAGGCAAATAAAAGAGAGCAAACAGATTTAAAATGGCTTTATATGTCCAAAAAGCACTATTATTTGCCAATTTTCCCTTAGAATTTGAGTCCAAGTACGAGGTTCTCTGCGTACACTAAAAGAATGCTATAAATGACAGTTTAGACCAATGTAAACCTTCTCAATGTGCTGCCCTATCCTTTATCCAAATTATAAACCAGGAATTTTGCAAAAAGAGTAATGTTCGGGGCTGAACCAAAGCATATTTTATTTCGTCAGAAATCAGAAGAAAACTATGTGAGTAAAGGGTACCTCTAAAAACAAGGGTTTTTCGAGGCATAAGCTACCATTCTGGCATTGCTATCATACTGAAACATAATAATGCTTAAACAACATGATGAAAATGGTCGCACAAATTGGGCAACTAATGTCAAAAATATGTTATTCCGCTATGGCTTCGGTTTCGTCTGGATCTCACAGACAGTTGGTGATACTAATGCTTTCATTTTAGAGTTTAAACAGAGAGTAGTGGACTGTGCCACACAAAATTGGCATGAAGATATTAATTCGTCTGGTCGTTGTCATCTGTATAAACACTTTAAAACTCTCCTGAATGTTGAACGCTATTTATCATATCATTTGTCATTCTATTTAAGAAAAGCTATGTCGAATTTCAGGTGTGCAAATCATTATCTAAATATTGAAACTGGCAGACATACTGGAATAGATCGAAACTCCCGCTTCTGTTCGTTCTGTAGAGATCGAGATGGAATCGAAGTCATCGAGGATGAAATTCACGCTTTCTTTGACTGCAGTCTTTATACAGAATTTCGCACACAATTTATAGGACACTTTGTTACAAATACAAGAAACAAAGAAAGAGAATTTATCAGAATAATCTCAGCTAATGATCCAATAATTATCAAAAATGTTGCTCTGTTCGTCTTCCAATTGATAAAGACACGTAAAAATTTTATTTCTCAATGATGTTCATGATTTCGTTTGCTACATACTTTTTCTAAAATGATGTGATAAAGGTCTTTTTATACTAATACACTTTACGAGATATCAATTCTTCATGTTAATATAATCAACATCGACGATTCTACCTTTTTTGTTCTCATAACTGTACATTTCGTTTCCTTCTGGTACTCAGTATGTTATATTTATATTGTTAAATTGGATTTGTGTTATGGGCCGGTGGCCTAAATCACTAATAAAATAGTTATAGGTAAATAGTTATAACTAACCAAAAAGTGCAAAAAGAATTACTCCCTCCGAGTGGTAATAATCGGCCAAAATTCGGGTCCTGGCTCATGGACTAAATTACTAGTTGAAAGTTTTACTCCCAAAATTCTTTTACAGAATTTTAGGTGTAGACGTTCAACCTCCTTTTGATTACTAAAGCCTGATATTTCACAACCATAGCTCAAGATGGATCCAACAAAGGCGTCGAATAATTGGCACATGACTTTGGGTGTAAAATGAAAATCGTTTGTATTACTTAACAGAGTGCCCATTGCTTTAAGTGCTTTGCTGCAAATAAATTGATTGTGGTTATTGAAAGAACCATTATATCTGAATAACACCCCGAGGTAATTAAATTCTTCGACCACTTCAATCGGTTCACCATTGTACGTCCACTGTTCATTTCGTCTAAGCTGTCCTCTTTTTCGAAACACCATAGCTTTAGTTTTTTCGGTATTAACTCGTAGACTCCATGTGTCACAATACTCTTTCAAATTGTCTAAGTTCGTCTGTAAATCTTCCACACTTTCACCCAGTACTACCATGTCGTCTGCATAAAGAAATAGTAAGAGAGATAACTCGTTAACGCTTATTCCATTACCTCCCTTTGTCGACAGAAATAGTTCGAGATCCTCTACGAATAAAGAATACAAAATCGGCGAACACAATTCTCCTTGTTTCAAACCGACGGCTATATCGTAGTAGTCTGAAAATGTATTACAATGTTTTACTCTACATTTTACTTGGTCATAAATAGATCTCAACGTGCAAAGCATATTCTCTTTTACGCCTAAATTAAATAGCTTGTACCATAACGCATTGCGATTCACACTATCAAAACATTTCTTCATGTCTATAAACGCACAGTACAAGCGCTTTCCATTATTAAGCATGTGTTCTACCAGACCATGTAGACTAAATATCGCGTCCGTTGTAGAAACCCCTTTCCGGAACCCAAACTGAGCGTCTGAAATGACGTCATTCTGCTCACACCAAACACTTAAGCGTTTATTAAGAATTCCCGTGTAAATCTTTGATAGACAGCTAGTCAGGGTGATTCCACGATAATTGTTAACATCGTCTTTATCTCCTTTTTTAAACAATGGCACTACTACTCCCTCCATCCACGTAGACGGAAATATGCCTGATTTAAAAATCACATTGAAAATATCGGTTAGATGGCCCACTAGAATATCACCGGTTGATATGAAGTATTCGTACAAGATTTCGTCAGATGAATACGCTTTTCCCTTTTTAAGACTGTTAATAATATCATGTACTTCTTGTGGTCGAATAGGCTCGTCAAGCTCGTCATATACCGGCGTATCACGTGTCCTGTCACGCGCGCAAAAATCGTCTGCACTCTGGTTTGGCGCCAAATTAATTTCATCAATAGACCTCGGCTTTGGAGAGTACATATTAATTAGGATCGTCGTTACGTAACACTAGTGTACCGTTACACGGCTCGTGCTGCCCGCGAGCTATGATATACACATCAGAAAGGCCGCCAAATATCTGCATATCGACCCTCATTGGATAACAGTTTATCAGGTATACTCTGATTGGTCGGATAGTGCGCATGCGTCAGAAATCACTGTAAACAGAAGTTTGGCCAGGTGTAAAACAAAATATCGTGTAACTTGGAAACCTTTCATGCATTCAATATGGATATTAAGTAAAATTGACAATTTGTGTATTCAATCTCAGTATTTGTGGATTAAGTGATGTGAAAGTGTCTTTGTATTGTGTAATATTCAGTTTTCACGTTATTTAATTACGGTGGATATTCGCGTGACGTGTGTCAATTAACACAGTGAAAGGTCGTGTACAGTTTGACACATTGGTGTCATCAAAGTAAAGTTTGTCAACTTTGTTACGAGAGAAATTCACGGCGAGATTTTCTCATGGGGAAAGAGCAGGAGCTTATTTTAGCCGTGAGAAATGGAGATGCTGCTTTTCTGTATAAGATTTTACAGAAAAGTAGCAAATCTTCAAAAACCAGTAAGTATTTTGTAACAAAAAGGATTCCCTATGAACATTCTAATTTTGATTATTACGATCACTTTTTATTTAAATTTTAAGTGTGTATGAATATTCAAACTCACTGTAAAAGTGATCACAATTAGAAAGAAATTAAAGTTGATCTCATAGACCTTTGTTGCTCCTACTTTGTCAACTCGATCGTGATTTTGGTGGATCGATATGCCGCGCCTTTGATGTTCAATCATTCAAATATTGAACAATAGACTGTTCGAATACTAAGACCGTGTACATGAGGAAAGAATTTTATCTTCTTATCAGCTACTAACGACCTTGTCCCATATTGGCCACTCTTCACTTATGTGAATTTATTTAGATAAATAATATTTGTGAAGTTTATTTAAATCGATTTTTTTTTAAAGTAGAAAGAAGTGCTTTGATTGCTATAGAATCTAGTATAGATCCAAGTTGAAGTAATGTATTCCAATGTTTTTCATCCTCAGGTTTGTTATGAAACCAAAATTGGTATCATTTTTAAAATGATGTTTGTCAGATTGTACGATATAACATTACAATTTTGTCGTGAAGGGTTTTGAATAAATTCAGTACCTTTCAATGGGGGCTAAAGATGGTGACCCTTTTGTGTATTTTCGACAATAGTTTATTAGAAAAAAAGAACACCCACATTGACTTACAATATCTCAAAACTGAGAATTTTTGTCAATGATAATCATATCAGAGCTTTTTTATTATGAAGGAGAATATTGTTTTCTATCACTGATTCCGCAGTTCTTTAACAAACAAATCAGGGTATGTCTGGTAAAGTGTTTTGTGCCAGAAGGATTTATCCTTTCCCATCCATCAAAATTTTAGGATAGTCCAACTTTCAAGTTGCTGCCAATGGGAAAAAAATGACATTATTAATTATAAGAACCACAGTTTTGTAAATATAATATTGTACAGAAAATATTGAGGCAATAGTCGAAAATGCTGATTATCAGCATTTTCTCCTTTTGCCTCAATATTTCCCAAGCTTGTATGTAATGTCTTATTTGGGTAAGGATTAAGGACCTATCTCATTTAGAAAGGTGTGAAGCGACAGTGGACTATAAATGACATCTGACCTAATTGTTTAACCCTTTCTCCTACTTCACTCATTCACTTCACAATTGACACAATTAATGTTGACCTTTACCTTTGTTACCTAGGCTTCCATTGAAAACTTAATGTTTAATCCTATTCCAAAATTAGAAATTTCAGAAAACAGTGTTCAACCCCAATAAATCAAATCTATATGACCAGGGCTTTTTTTCATTCTTTATCAGAAGCCTATAACAGGCTTCTTCACAATTGAAAAAAAGCTCATTTTTAGCTCCACTGGCCGAAGGCCAGCGGGGCTTATGTCATGGCCCTGTGTCCGTCGTGCGTGCATGCGTGCGTCCATCAGTCAGTGTGTAAACAATTTTCAAACATCTTCTTCTCCAAAACTACTGGACCAATTTCAACCAAACTTCACAGAAATCTTCCTTGCATAAATCTCTACCAAATTCCTTTAAAAGAATAAAAATCCGTGCAGAACTTGAATTTTAATTAATTTTATTGAATTAAATTTTCGAAAAAATCTTTAAAAATTCTTCTTCTCCAAAACTACTGGACCAATTTCAACCAAACTTCACAGAAATCTTCCTTGCATAAATCTCTACCAAATTCCTTCAAAAGAATAAAATCCGTGCAGAACTTGAATTTTAATTAATTTAATTGAATTAAATTTTCAAAAAATCTTTAAAAATTCTTCTTCTCTAAAACTACTGGACAGAGCTTCAGATTGTTTCAGAGAGCTGTGGGTCACAGGGCCCACCACATAGGATTTTGAGGGGTCATTTTCCAAAACAATGGGCCACAGTTAAGCGTTCATATCCAAACTTTGGATTGGAGTAAATGACTTATTTTATGTGAAATCATCACTGTATTGTTGTTATTTGAGTTCATGCATATAAACATTGTTAAGATTAAGAATATTTCACTTAATTTATTTATAGTTATTTATTTAGTGTGTGTTTATGATTTGAATCAACTTTTCACTAGATCTAACAATATTTTTTTTATACTAGACCAATTTTAAATGAATTGCAGATAATGTAATCAATTGTTTTCCACGATTTATTTTATATCAGTGCGTGGTAGACATATCATGCATAAAAGTCCCAAAACTTGTTTAGAGTGATAGCGAATTGCTAACATAAATCGGATATAAATACCATTCTATTTGCTGGAATCAAAAACCCCTAACTCCAGTGTGAATGAATGGGGAGATGAAATGGTTTAACAAACTAGAAAGACCTGAAGGTCTTGAGTCGCTCCACAGGCCTGAATTTCTTGTGGTTTACTATAAAAAATTTGACAAATTTATCTAAATGCTTAAACTGATATATTTTAAAATTCTTGTGATTCTTAGAGCAGAAACAAAGTAAAGAGAAGCAATTATGTGGTCAAAGCAAAAAGAAGGTAAATGATTGACTAATATTTTGGGGATTTTTAGAGTGATGATAAAGTTGAAAACTGTCATTATGCCAAATTCAAGGGCACATAATTCAATATGTGAGTTGATAATTGTGGTAGACTGAGGGAAGTAACTTTTGATATGAGCAATTTAAAGTTCAGTAAGAGTTGTTTTTCTTTATGATAATTAGTTCAAGAAGTTGCGATTGTGTATTTATCATAGTGGTCATGAAAATAAAGACATTCTGATCTAAAAATATGATTTTGACTTGATAATTTATGTCTTGAACACCACAATAATCAAGCTGAATATTAAACTCGAGCAAGATCTTATGGTCTGTCCAAATTTTGTCAGTATTAATCTATATATGTGGCCACAAAAGTTAAAAAAGTGTTGAAAACTGAAATTTTGTCAATTTCTAGGGCACATAACTCACATTGTAGTAATGCAATCATCCTGAAAATTACACAAAAGCAAGATCTTGTTGTCAACAAGATTCTGTCCAAATATCATCTTGATTGGTTAACAATTGTGGTTGTTAGAGTGAAAACAAAGTCGAAAATGGAAATTTTGTCAAATTCAAGGGCACATAACTCATGATGTAAAATTCTGATCAAGCTGAAAATTGAACCCAGGCAGGATATCATGCTTATATATATATTCTGTCCAAGTTTTGTTTTGATTGGTTAATATTTGTAGATTTTAGAGTAAAAATAAAGTCAAAACCAGCTTTTTTTGACATTCAAGGGCAGATAACTCAAGTTATTCTAGTTCAATCCAAACTAATTGTAGGAATCTGAGAGAGGGTCACCCAAGGATCATTCCTGTGAAGTTTGGTTGAAATCCATCCAGTAGTTTCTGAGGAGAAGATTTTTAAAGAAAAAGTTTACGGACGCATGGACGGACGGACGGACGGACGCACGACGGACACACCGCTATGACAATAGCCCGCTGGCCTGAAAGGCCAGTGGAGCTAAAAATGGTATCAAAAGAGCGAGTGGCTAGGCGTGACGATATCACATATTCAGATTCGTTTGCTTGCCAAATTTTTTAAGGTCGAATCATCCCGCTGAATATTCGACGATTATTGACTAATTATCCACTCGATTATAAAATGCAGCCGTATGTTCTTCGTATGTGATTTTACCCGTATCATACTCTGCTTTTCGTTTGAAAAAAAAAAAAAACGTTTTAAACTTGTTTGAGACATCGTCGAAACGATAGTTGAAACAGCCCGATGTTTTGACTCGAGTTGTATGGTTACCGTTTTGAAGCAATAAGCCGGGTACCGTCACAGACTCAGTTACTAACTAGCTTAGGATGATACTAGCAATTAAAATTTTCTTTCCTCCAAACAGATCTAAATTAACAGACCATTGATTACTCCAAAATATTTCATACTTCTAAAAATAGATTTTGAGCTAAAAATAGATTCAGGGAAAACCCTTTTCCAAAATTAATGCAAATAACTAATCAAACCTGAATTTCTTGTAATATCAAGTCCAAGTTTTGACTAGATTTTTCAGTACTTGTTGCTCTTAAAGCAATTACAAAGTAACTAGAAAGCTGAAAATACATTCATATAAGATCTATTGGTTACCAAGCTTTGTCTTTATTAGAGTGAGTTTGGCTGTTAGAGTGAAAACAAAGCAACAATTAGCAATTTTGTCAAATTGAAAGGCATTTAACTGAGAAGTTTATATCCCTAAGAATCACACTAAAGCAAGATCTTAACTTCACCTACAACTTGTTTAAGTTTTGACCCGATTGCTCAATATTTGTGGATGTAAAGAGTGTAAAATCAAAGTCGAAAACAGCAATTTGGTCAAATTCAAGGGCAAATAAATCATGATTTAAGATTCTTATGAAGCTGAAAATTACATCCATGCAAGACCTTATAGCCAGTAAGATAATGTGAAAGTTTCGTGTTGATTGGTGGATATTTATGGTTGTTTTAGTAAAAATAAGGTCAAAAATGGTAATTTTGCCAATTTCAAGGGCACATAACTCAAGACGTAATATTCAGATCAAGCTGAAAATTGCACCCAGGCAAAATCTTATCAGCACCAACATTCTGACTAAGTTTTGTCTTGATTGATCAATATTTGTAGTAGCTAGAGTGAAAACAAAGTCAAAATAGCCATTTTTTCATTCAAGGGCAGATAACTCAAGACTTTCTGGTTCAATCAGAATTAATTGAAGGAATCTGAGAGAGGACCACCTAAGCATCATTCCTGTGAAGTTTGATTGAAATCCATCCAGTAGTTTCTGAGGAGAAGATTTTTAAAGAAAAAGTTGACGACCGGACGGACGGACAGACGCACGCACGGACGCACGCACGACGGACACAGCGCCATGACAATAGCCCACTGGCCTGAAGGCCAGTGGAGCTAAAAATAGTAACAAATCAAAGGTGAAAGTTAACGAAATGAAGGTGAAGGTTACGGAGATCGCCCGAGATTAGCCGACTGTTTGTTTACCGTTTGAAGTTTGGGATATGATTGGTTGATCAAGTATGGTCATTATAATAATCTAAAAGTAGTTTTATCAAGTAGGTCACTTAACTTGATGTACATAGCAGATTACGGGCGCGTTATGCGAAGGTCAATATTGTTTGAAATCTATTATTCTATGATCATACTTTTACTGAAATTCGTGCGCCCGGCTGGCGCACCACTTCATAATTTCATGCGTCATATTTTGAAAAAATGCGGGATTGGCGCGGGCGCACCGTCAATCTGAAGCTCTGCTACTGGACCATATAGTTTTAACCAAACTTCACAGAAATCTTCCTTGCATGAATGTCTACCAAAATCCTTCAAAAGAATAAAATCCGTGCAGAACTTGAATTTTAATTAATTTAATTGTATTAAATTTTCGAAAAATCTTTAAAAATTCTTCTTCTCCAAAACTGCTGGACCAATTTCAACCAAACTTTACAGAAATCTTCCTTGCATGAATATCTTCTTAATTTCTTCAAAAAACTAAATTCTGTGTAGAACTTGAATTTAAATTAAATTAAATTTTCGAAAAATCTTTAACAAGAATATCTCCTCCAAAGCTACTGGACTAATTTCAACCAAACTTCACAGGAATCTTCCTTGCATGAATCTCTTCTTAATTTCTTAAAAAAAAATCAGTCTAGAACTTAAATTTTAATGAATTTAATTAAATTGAATTTTAGAAAAATCGTTAAACAATCTTCTTCTCCAAAACCACTGGACCAATTTCAACCAAACTTCACAGGAATATTCCTTGCATGAATCTCTTCCAAATTCCTTCACGAGTGGATGAATAACTTGGCCGCTGTGGGCTAGGCTTATTTTTCGCTATATGAAACATAGTGTAATTTTAAGAAAATTTTAAAAACATTTCTCCTCCATAATCACTTATTGGATTTCATTCTGGTCTAGCATAAATCATCATTGTATTCCTTGAAGATTTTGTAGTCTAAAAGTATAAAAGCCAGTGGAGCGATACAGGGCCATCATGGCCCTCTTGTTTCACAATGGTGGCAGAAAAAATTCATAAAACTTGTGCTTGATCAGCTTGAATTTTGCATTTCATGTATTATTCTTCTTTAGAATTCATTCTTTGTACATTCTATGTTCATTCTAACTACTTTTATCATTGGCTTGATCTTAAAATAGTAATTCATTAATAAAGCACTGTAATTTATGCTTAAAATTATATTTAATCCTTACCCTGTTACTAAAAATGTGTTCCCAAACTGTTCAGAAGAACGCGCTAAAATTTCACAATATGAACAGGCTAAGGCCTCTTCACAAATCTTTGAAAAAAAGCCCTGATGACCCAGTAGCATTTCTTGTCAATCAACAAAGCAGTGTTAGTCATTACAGGGGTTTTCCTAGCCATTTTGGGAAAAGGAGTCAGGCCTGAATTGGGAAATTTTTAAGCGCAAAATAGCTTATTTTGGGCTGAAAAAAGTGAGCAAAACACTCATTCCTCAATAACAAATTAATCATTTTGAATAGATTGGGAAAAATGGATGAATATTTGCTTTGGGAACAAAGCCGTTTGCATTGGGAACACCTCCGTTTTCAGGAGGCACAGAAAGCATAGGAAAACCCCTGCATTATCAGAATGCGCTGAGGCAGATCAGGATTCATGATGAGACTCAAATGCCACATTGGTAAGGCCCTGTTTCCAGATCCTGTCACTATTGTAGGTACATGTATTACAGAAGAAACTACCCAAAACGGTTGGTCATTCAGGTTTCTCCACGGAATAATTTGAAGCCATCGTGGCAAATTATAAGTATGGGAAAACCTTGAAACGCATTGTGTTCATGCAAATAAATATGAATAGAAACATAATGGGAAAAGAAGAAATTGCTCAATTTGAGCAATTACTCAGTGATTATTTTACAATTTAAAGCGGCCTTAGCGCAGTTGGTAGCGCATCTGACCCTCATACGAGAGGTCCAGTGTTCGATACCTGGCCGCGGCTAATACCCTTTCTGACAAAATTGTCACCCACCAATGGGTTTGAAATCGTTAACCTAAGTGGGCAAGCAGCTGGAGGCTCGGTAAGGGTGTTGTGGTAGTACTGGTTTGAGAAACAACAGGAATCCATGGGTAGGTGCTCCAGCCGCCGCGATATGACCCTGGTAGTTGAAAATGGCGTAAAACCCCATTAAACTCAAACAATTTAAAGACTGTGAGTCCTGGGGACCAGGGTTGGGGTAATCGTAATCTGTAATCGTAATCGATTGTAATCAATTACATTTTCTCAAGTAATCGACAGTAATCTGTAATCGAAGGGAGTTTCGATTACATGTAATCGTAATTTAATCGATTACAGGCTTAAAAACTGATGTAATCATCGATTACATTTTCGATTACTTTCGATTACTTGCAGAAAAATTATGAATCAAATTAAGATATAAAAATTGTTTTAAAGGAACATAGAAATGTTAGGAAGTACCCCACATGAATTTCAGAAAAATCAATATTTGTACATGTATATAGAAAATACATGTACATCATTTTAAGTTAAGACAAAAGTAAAAACTCTTTATAATTGCAATTAGTCTGTAAAACATAATAAATCCCAATTTTGGAATGTTAATGATAAGTAAAAAAAGGTTTGTATTAGAGATCCTTTCCCAAACAAGATCAGGTTTCAACATACCTGATAGTTATTGTTTTGGAAACATTTAGAGAAAAGAAGAAAGTGCATACATAGAATTGCATCATTTGGGAGAGAATTAAAATGACTACTGTTGTTTGGGTTGAAGAACTTCACACCTTTTTACATGAAGAACAATAGTGATTGCTATAGTGTGAAACCTACACAAAAGGTGTTTTTTCCCCCAGGCTAATTTTAGTATTATACAACTTGACAACTTTTAGAGATTTGATGAAGTTAATATGAAGGTTCAGGTAATATTCTGGATGCAAATGTTCTTTGGTTTGACATTGTGACAAGAGCTATGTCCTTCATGGGCTATTTTGAAGCTCCTGTCCTAATGAAGAGCTTTGACTACCTTGACCACAGTCTCTCAACTTTCCAGAAACTATTTAGGATAACATGCAATATTGATTATAGAATAAGCCCTTTCCCAAACAACATTTTTTCTAAAACGAAAGGAAATTTGCAGACAGCAAAATGATCCTGTTTCACATAGAAATGTCCTGGAGAAATTGCTGATTACGGCCATTTTCTGTTAAGGCTTTCTAAAGCCGCCATATCTAGAGAGGTTATCAAAGTGTGTCACTATTTGAGAATAGTTTTAAGGTATTATGACCCCTCATTAAAAACACCACTTTCTAGTCATGGACCATGCATCAAATTACACACACTTGTAAATACACTTCAAATAAGTTTATTCAATGTGCTGGATTTCAAGATTATGCTTCAAGAAGAAAATAAAATGCAAATATCTTTTTACTCTTTATTCATATGCAAGGGAGGTAATTTATAACATTTTGGTCAAATATTTCTATAATTATGCATTAATTCAAAATTCTAAACCGTTCAAAATGCTTATGTTTGTATTTGGAATAGAAATATAACACAGATTACGATTAACTGGCACTTTTCAAATTTCGCCTCTGGCTCTTTGGTGCTAATGATGGGTTGTATATGTTAAATATTAAAATAATATTATATGTTTTATAAACTTTATAGGTCTTAAAGGACCGTAATAATGGTGTAATATGCATGCACTATTTAAACCATAAATGAAGTTTTGCAATAAAACTATCCTTTTACAACATTGTATAATATTATCATTCAACATTGCAAGTTATTTTCTGAAAAGATTTGGCAGTGCTAAACATGTTTTGATTTTTTATCCTTTCCCAGGCGACAGATGAAGCAGATTACAAAATGGAAGTTTATAAAGATAGTGTTCATATACAATTTAGCAGAGAAAATATTGAAGCTTAAGGAGGAAATAGTGATTCTCATCATTTTCTTCTTTTGACTCAATGTTATCAAAAGCATTGTCTATAAAAGATGTCAAAATCAGGTCATGTTTGTGAAAGGATAAGCAGGTAATCGAATGTAATCATCCTGTAATCATGATTACTTTAGCAAAAGTAATCGAATGTATTCAATTACATGTGAAAATTAGAGTAATCGATTATTAATCAGTTACATGTTTTTCCCAATGTAATTGATTAATAATCGATTACAGGTGACTGTAATCGAACCCCCACCCTGCTGGGGACTTGCTAGATTCCATATCATTTAGTCCAGGTACTAGCTTAGTGAGTCCAATACACTATTTGTAATAGGAAATCTGTAAAAAATTGTTGTATCCTGGGACTCGCTAGAATTAAAACTTTGCATCCCAGAGACCAAATTATAAACTTGTAAAAGTTGCAGGATGTGCAGGTAAAAAAATCACTGATTTCTTCTTTCCCCATAGATGATCTAATGTTTTATACAGAATTATTACATTTTAATTCATAAGAAAACATTATTTATCAGTTTTTGGCATGAAATACCTCAAAACTCAAAACCATTTTGATGAAATAAAGGTGTCCGTGTGGGGTACTTTTGAAGCTGTAGTGGCATTACCCTGGTTTACATGAAGCTGTAGTGGGGCCGATACAGCTTATTGGCCTGGGGAGAACAATGTCATTATCCAGTTTACCCTGGTTCAGATTTGTAACATAGGTGGGTTAATCCATGTCACTAAAAATTGTGGTGGGCCAGACTAGATGGTCATCTTGTATTTAATTTAGTCTTGGCTGGAGGGGATGTGATGACCTGATACTGGTTTAAAGTACATACTCGGATTAAATATGATGTTGAATGTCCGCAACATTGTAAAAGAATTGTTTCAAAGAATTGATCAAAGCAGGTTTCTCCATAAAATTTAGATTGGAAGATTGGTTAACTTAAAATTAATCCGATAATCTATGTCATAATTATCATCATGCCAGCATTAGGCTAGACAAGATGTAATCCGAGTCTTCTCTGATGTAAATACGCTCTTTGATATTTTGATTTTTCGCTATTTACGTAAATAGCGAAAAATCAAAATATCAAAGAGCGTATTTACATCAGAGACTCGGATTAGACAAGATGGTCATCTTGTACAGTAATACTGGTTTTGGCTGGAGGGGATTAGATGACCTGATACTGGCTTATACCTGACACATATACTGGGATTAAGTTGATATGAAAATGTCATCGACATTGTAGATATATATGAGGAAAGAAATGATGTAACAGATTAAAACTTGCAATTTGAAGATTTGTTAAAATTGGTATTCAGTGTTCTCCCCAGCCCAAGCTGCATCAGCCCCACTACAGCTTCATGTAAATTAGGTCAATGCCCCTACAGCTTCAAAAGTACCCCACACCTTTATTTCTTCAAAATTATCACCAAAAAGATAGATTTTAGGGTACTTCTACTTGAATGCAGATCATGTAGGTCTAGTGTTACAATTTAGAATACAAACTGTCTTGTAAGACACCATTTTAACAACTTAAATTTTGTATAGCAGAAACTTTAAAAAGTGGATTACAGACAAAATATTTGTAAGATCTTAAAAATTGAAGTCAGTCTCTCACTATAGCAATGCAATGACAAATATGATAACTTTGATAAAAAGCATGGAAAAACTTGTATTAACCCATTACCAAATGATAATTTTTGGGCCTATCCAAATTCAAAATGTTGCAGACGACAATTTCAAGTCATTGAAATTTCAGATTTTTTTGTCTCTTTGGGTAGAAAAAATTGTGGGAAATGAAGAAATTGCTTGTCACAAGCAATTTCTTCATTTTCCACAATGTTTTCCAAAGCCCTTTCCATGCAGGTGTCAAAAGGCGCCACTGTTTGGTAATGGATTAACCCTTTCCCAAACAAGACCCGGTTTTAACGTCCCGTATAGAAAAGGCTTGGGAAAATATTGAAACAAAAGAAGAAACTGCTATTCTGTGCCATATTTTAAACAAATCCTATCTTTAATAAAATCCATTTTGTCATTTGTGGCAGTTTTTAGCTCCACTGGCCGACAGGCCACTGGGCTATTGTCATGGCGGCAGGCATGTGACGAGTACTGACTTTCTAATATTCGAATAATACTTGAGTATTTCAGATTTGGTACTTGTACTTATGAGTACTGAGTACTAAACTGGTTACAGTACTTAAGTAGTACTCGAGTAGTACTTAAGTATTCTTGAGTATATACGAGTACTAGAATGACATGCAATATACATCGAAATTTTAACAAGGAAAAGTTACATTTTGTGTTTAACATGGTGTATTGCTCAACAAGAAATCCTGCTAGGCAAAATAAATATGTTTATGTAGTACTTAGCAATCACACTGATGTTGCAAATGAATGCTGATTTGTGCAGTACCAGATTTTATTAAAGGGACATTTCACATTTATTTCATTTTTTAAAAGTATGTCTTGATGCAAAGATTGTTTATTCTAATGCGCAGAAATGCTATCAGTTTTTTGAAGTTATTTTTATAAGCGAAAATTGCGCCTTTAAAGTTGAGACAGAAATGACAAATTCTATATAAATCTGAACTGTTGTCCACAACAATTTGTCTAATTTTAGCACAAAAATATATATTTCTTGTAAATGGTTCAATAATTTGACTTGAAATTTTCAGAATTTCCATAAAATAAGAAAAGATGATCTTTCAGATAGAATAAAAGTAAAATTTATGTAAAAATAACCATGAAATGTCACTTTAAACAGTATTGAATCTCTCTCTCTTTTGTAAGGAATTACATGAATAAGCTGGGAATAAACTTGAGTTCATTTTCTGGTATTGACCAACTAAAAGGTATACAATTTTAATACAGGTTAGCATCTATGATTGACTAACAAAATATGTAGCCAAACAATACAATGACTGTCATAACAAAGGATTAGTTTATCATAATTGCCCAAAGGTGTGAATTGTGTAATTGATAACCCTTTCCTAAATGGCTGAAGTTGAGGTTGGTCTAATTTGACAGCTGAAGCAGATGACAAAATGGGTGATGAGAAAGATTGGATTTATGTACATTATAGCTTGGAAAATATTGAGACAAAAGGAGAAAATAATGATTATCAGCCTTTTCTTCTTTTTCCTCAATGTTTCCCAAACATTTTCTCATAGATATGACAAAACCAGGTCTTGTTTTGGAAAGAGTTAACACAGGTAAAACTGTAAAATAATTACTGGTATACTGAATGTGGTCCATGCATTTGTATTCTGATTGAATCATTTGTTCTTTTGAAATCTGTTTTCTAATATAACTTTAAGTACTTAAAAAGATTCATGAGTACTGAGTACTGAAGGGTCAGTACTTGAGTAAGTATGAGTATGAGTACTCATTTTCCCCATGAGTACTGAGTACCAGTGAGTACAGGGAAAGTGGTACTTGTACTCATAATACTCGAGTACGAGTATGAGTATCACATGCCTGCATGGCGGTGTGTCCGTCGTGCGTCTGTCCATAAACTTTTTCTTTAAAAATCTTCTTCTCAGAAACTACCAGATGGATTTCAATCAAACTTCACAAGAATGATCCTTGGGTGACCCTCTCTCAGATTCCTTCAAAGAAGCTTCCAGGCCGCCAGGACTGTCTAGTTGAGATGGATCACGGTTCACCCTAAAATTTTGTCGTTTGAGAAAGCCATTTTAAGGGTTAATTTTGTCAGTAGGAGCAAACATTTCTCAAGACCAAGCATTTCAGGTCTGGGAGTGGGAGTACAAAATCTTTGGGCGCTGCTATGATGTCCCGAAAGGAGCTACATTTCTCCATGGCAGTTGAGATTGTATATGTTGTTCTGGCCTATGTGTTGATCCATGGGAGGAGGGTCAGTGGGGGGCTGATCCCCTTCCGAATTTGACCAAAAAAGGGTTATCAAAATGATTCTGTATGAATTCTTAAAGCTTGGATGCCCTCCTGGAAAAATGCCTGGATCAGTGCATGCATACAGACCAGTGTCCAGTATTTGTCAGCTGTACAATACATGTCATACATAATGACTCAGTGGAGGACAAATTAAAGTAAATTCATTTAAGATATGTTGATTAGCGCTGATAAGCTCATTGTACCAATTAGGCTACACCTAGCATCATAGTACATTCATTAACCCTTTCCTAAACGGCAAAAATTTAGGGTGATCCACTCAAAAAAAGTGCCACAAATGACAAAATTGATGTTGCTAAAGATAGGATTTGTGTAAAATATAGCATAGAAAATATTGAGACAAAAGGAGAAACTGCTGGTTATCAGCAGTTTCTTCTTTTGTTTCAATATTTTCACAAGCCATTTCTAATAGGGATGTCAAAACCAGGTCTTGTTTGGGAAAGGGTTAACTTGGTCGGGTGAAGGTTCAAACTTATTAGCTGGGTTTCAGTTTACTTTCTTACCAAATTTGTCATTATTTTGTGCTTCACTATTATATCTCGCAAGGATGACTTTTTATGCTGTCACAATTTTCCTTAATGATCACAGTAAGTTTCTTTGTATTTAGATTATTTTGAATATGAAAATGTTGCTTTTTAGCGAGCCATGACTTTATGTCCGAAGAGCTGATGTCACAGCCCTAGTGTCAATGTCAGTGTCACATTGGCGTCTTGTCAGCGTCTTCACTTGAAAAATTTTAACCTGATATATCTCATTAGATATTTCACACATGTATACTTACTGCCAAGATCTTTATTTGGGACCATGACCTTTGACCTAGTGACCTTGACGGTGACCTTGAAGTTTGAACTACTTTTGAAAAAAAACTTTAACCTTACACTATTATAGATAGAGCTGTGATATTTTACATATAGATACTTTGTACCATAACCTTGACCTTCAGACCTTTGACCTAGTGACCTTGAACATTGACCTTGGACACATGTTTTGCGACAAGCTCTTGTATATGCAAGCTACAATGTCTGCGGACAACTCTTTTTGTGTGAAAAGGACTCCCAAAAATTGATGATGTAGATCCAGGTTTGACTGCTTTCCATGACCGATTTGTCTAAATTCTGAGCCTCAGGGAAAGAGTACAGTATTAAGAAAGAATGATTTTAAATGGACAATTAATTTTTATGTAAAGATATTATAGCATTAAGTGAAGATTAAGATCAAATTATGAAAAAAAGTGTATTTTTGCCTGCTTAACCCTTCCCCATATAAGGCCTGATTGTGATGTTGCTTCTATATTGATAAAGCTTAGGAAAACATTAAAATCCTTTCTCAAATAAGACCTGGTTTTGACGGGTCTAATTTAAAAGGCTTGGGAAAACATTGAGACGAAAGAAGAAACTGCTGATAACCAGCAGTTTCTCCTTTTGCCTCAATATTTTCGGTGCCATATTGTACACAAACGCTTTTCCTTTTGCCATGAATTTTGCCGTCTGGAGCAGCTTTCCAATTGGATCACCCAAAAATTTTGTCGTTCGAGACAAACATGCATTTAGGAATCTGGAAAGTAGTGATTCTAGATAATCATAATTTTCTACCTTTACCTCAAGGCTCAATATCCTTTACATTATTCTGTGCTATGTTTTATGTAATTTCCTCTCTCTACAATTAATGTGTATTTTGTTATCTTTTGCAGAATTCAAATTTTAAAAATTGATTGATTGGCGTAACAATTAACACCTAGCTGAATCAGCTCTTTCAACTGCTATGTTCAAATTGTAGCAGCTAAAGCACCTAACCATGGATTCCTGTTGTTTCTTTCACCAGTACAACCACAACATCCTTTCCGAGCCTCTATCTGCTTCTAACCCACATAGGTTTACAATTATGCAACAATTGGTGCCAGACAAATATCAGAACTTATTTAGCAGTGTCCTCCCCAGCCCAATAAGCTATATTGGCCCCACTACAGCTTCATGTAAATCAGTGTGATGCCCCTAGAGCTTCAAAAGTACCCCTACAGCTTAATTCCTTCAAAAAGGTCACCAAATAGGGGGATTTCTAAGCATCGCATGTCAAAAAGTGATAATTAGTGCATTCTTACAATATAAAAAGTAATAATTCTGTATAAAAACATAATGGGAAAAGAAGAAATTGCTCAAATTGAGCAAGTTCTTCTTTTCCCATTATGGTTTTATTCACAATCATTTGCATGAAGACAATGCATTTCAAGGTTTACCAATACTTGTAATTGCCACTACGGCTTCAAATTATTCTGGGGAGAACCCTGGTCTCAAAGGTGTTTGCCGCAGCCTGGGATTAAACGTTACCTGGGACCTGACTTCAAGAGTGAGAGGCCAATGTGCTATTAACTGCACTATGGCCGCACACCAATTCCAAATTTGAATGGTAACAGTACAGGCCCGTAGGAACAGGGGGGGCTAAGAGGGGCCTAGCCCCCCCCCCCCCCCCAAAGTTGGCCAAAAATGCTGCATTTTCTTAATTTTACACTGAAAATTTTTGGAAAATCCAAATTAGCCCCCCCCCCCCCCCCCCCCCCCCAATATGAATTTGCTTCCTACGGGCCTGACAGTATTTGAACAGTATTTGAATTTGTTACCGATAATACAGTAACATGCAAGGGTTCAAAGAATGTGATCTTTGCTCAGTTGACTGTTGTATAGTATTTTAATAGTAAATTCAAGCCTGAACAAGAGGAGATTCCGATCAAATTCTCAGTTCTGAAAAATGATGTAGGCCTAATATAGTAACAGGGTTCTCAACATAGTAATCTGAAGCCGTAGTGGCGAATCATAAGTGTTGGTGAACCTTGACATGCAAATAATTGTGAATAAAAATATACTGAGGAAAGAAGAAATTGCTCGATTTGATTAATTTCTCCTTTTTAGCTCCACTGGCCTTCAGGCCAGCGTTCTATTGTCATGGCGGTGTGTCCGTCGTGCGTCCGTCCGTCCGTTCGTCCATCCGTCCGTCCGTAAACTTTTTCTTTAAAAATCTTCTTCTCAGAAACTACTTGATGGATTTCAAACAAACTTCACAGGAATGATCATTGGGTGACCCTTTCTCAGATTCCTTCAAAGAATTTGGATTGAGTCAGAATAACCTGAGTTTTCTGCCCTTGAATGTCAAAAATAGCTGGTTTTGACTTTATTTGTACTCTAAAATCTACAAATATTGATCAATCAAGACAAAACTGTAACAGAATAATGGTGACTGTAAGATCTTGCCTTGGTAAAATTTTCAGCTTGATCTGAATTTTACATCATGAGTTATGTGCCCTTGAAATTGACAAAATTGCCATTTTCGGCTCTATTTTGACTTTGTTTTCACTCTAGCAACTACAAATATTGACCAATCAAGACAAACTTAGGTCAGAATGTTGGTGACTATAAGATCTTGCCTTGGTATAATTTTCAGCTTGATCTGAATTTTACATCATGAGTTATGTGCCCTTGAAATTGACAAAATTTCCATTTTCGGCTCTATTTTGACTTTGTTTTCACTGTAGCAACTACAAACATTGACTTATCAAGACAAAACTTGTACAGAATGTTGGTTATCATAAGATCTTGCCTCTGCTTAATTTTCAGCTTGATCTGGATTTTATATGATGAGTTATGTGCCCTTGAAATTGACAAAATTGCAATTTTCTGCTCTATTTTGACTTTGTTTTCACTCTAGCATCTAAAAATATGGATCAATCAAGACAAAACTAGGACAGAATATTGGGGATTATAACATCTTGCCTTGGTATAATTTTCAGCTTTATCTGAATGTTATAACATGAGTTCTGTGCCCTTGGAATTGACAAAACTGCCATTTTCGGCTTTATTTTCTCTTTGACAACCATTAGTATTAACTAATCAATACAGAACTTTCACAGAATCTTACTGACCATACGATCCTATTTGTTTGTAATTTTCAGCTTGGTCATGCATTTGCTTGTTTGCGCAGCCTGAACCTTTGAAATTGCATTCAACAAGACAAACAGTCAGGCCTGTGGAGCGCTTCCAGACCGCCAGGGCTGTCTAGTTCAATAATGTTTTACACTTTATTACTACATTTTTTATTTATGAGAAAGTTTTTGACATGAAATACCTTTAAATGTCTCTATTTGGTGACCATTTTGAAGAAATTAAGCTCTGGGGGTACTTTTGAAGCTGCAGGTACGTTACAGTGATTTACATAAAAGCTGTAGTGGGGCCGATACAGCTTACTGGGCTGGGGAGAACACTGAGCAAGTTGGATGTTAGGGTAAAAGGTTCATTTCTTTGATTATAGGAAAGGATTAGGAAATGGGGAAATATTACAAAATATTGATTGAAGTGTTGTTTGGGTAATAACTGTAAACAAAAATTGCACTCTGCATTGTAATAATAGCTTAACAATAGTATAATATTTCAGTGATTATTGTAATCCCTGTGCTTAATATTATGCTTTATATTACGGTGCAGCAGTTACACTTTCCGACTCAAATTTAGAACAAGATCAGGGGTTTTCCTATGCTTTCTGTGCCTCCTAAAAACGGAGGTGTTCCCAATGCAAACGGCTGTGTCCCCAAAGCAAATTTTCTTCAATTCTTTCCAATCCGTTTGAAATGGTTAATTTCACTACGGAAAAATGAGTTTTTCGCTTACTTTTTTGCTCAAAATGAGCCATTTTGCACTTCAAAAATTTCCCAATTTGGTCAGACTCCGTTTCCCAAAATGCCTAGGAAAACAAACCCCTGAAGATAAACCATGTGACAAATTGATACACTGCTGTGAATTTGAAAGATCTTATATAAGCTACACTAGTACTCAAGCCCATGCAGATCCTTGCAATTTTCTGACCCAAGATCGACTCACCCTTCATTTGTGTATTGAACTCATGCTTGCAGGGTTCTCCGCGGAATAATTTGAAGCTGTAGTGGCAAATTATAAGTATGGGCAAACCTTGAAAAGCATTGTGTTCATGCAAATAAATATGAATAAAAACATAATGGGAAAAGAAGAAATTGCTCAATTTGAGCAATTTCTTCTTTCCCCATAATTTTTTTATACAGAATAATTACATTTTAATTCATAAGAAAGCATTATTTATCAGTTTTTGGAATGAAATACCTCAAAACTCTCTTTTTAGTGACAATTTGGATGAAATTAAGCTGCGGGGTACTTTTGAAGCTGTAGTGGCATTACCGTGGTTTACATGAAGCTGTTAAGTGGGGCTGATACAGCTTATTGGCCTGGGGAGAACACTGTGACATGTACAAAATTATTTTGGTTAATTCAAGATGGAGGTAACCAAGTTTGGTGTGCTGCTGTATCACTCAACTGGATCCGCAACTCCCCTTCGAAAAAGATCAAGAACGTATGTTTAGGTTGAGAACTGTTCTAGAACACGTCCAAGCCCCATTTTTTACAGGGGGGGGGGGGGGGGGGGGGGGGGGGGTGTCCAAGCCCAAATTATGGCTTAAGGTAAGAAGGGCCTAATTAAAAACACCACTTTCTAGCCATAAGAAATGCATCAAATTACACACACTTGTAAATACACTTCACATGAGTTGATTCACCGTGCCGGATTTCAAGATTATGCTTCAAGAAGAAAATAATTTACAGATATTATTTTACTCTATATTCATATGCAAGGGAGGTAATTTTGAACATTTTTGTTAAATATTTCCATAAATATGCATCAATTAAAAATTCTAAACCGTACAAAATGCTTATATTTATATTTGGAATGGAAATGTAACACAGTTTAGGAATTACTAGCACTTTTCAAATTTCGCCGCTGGCTCTTTGGTGCTAATTGGGCCCTTCTTACCTTAAAACGTAGAAAATATGTAAAGTTACACCAAATTTATAGTCAAAATTTAATTTTTGGCCAATGCCAGGGGGGGGGGGGGGGGGGGGGTCCGGAACCCTGTACCCCCACCTTCCCACCCCCACTCCCCTCTAGGTCCGCCCATGGGATCAACAAAGAAACAAATCAAAAAAAAGATAATTTGTAAAACAAGAAAGTCTCTGATAGTCTTGAAAGTTTGGAGAAGTTTCAAAAAAGTGTTCAAGTAATTGAGTGAAAAAAAGCATATGGTGTATTAATTTGCAGCATTTGTGTATAGACCATTAACAAAATGATCTGGGATCATCTGAGAAAAGGGGGTCTTATGGTATTTTAGAAAAGCATGGATCCTGATCAGCCTGTGCATATGCACAGGCTGATCAGGATCCATGCTTTTCTCTAAGAGCTTCATTATGACCTGAAGCATTTGTAAGAGACCAGCATCGGATCCTAGAAAGATTGCACTGTAGTTAAGAACACTGAGCTGAAAATTTAGTGGTCTCAATGATGCTATAAGGGCCATTTTTTCCAGATTTCCTTCTCAAATATATTTTGTTGCCAGGTAAAATGAAAGATGGGTTCTCTCAAGACAAAGTGGGTGGCTTATTGCCTGTTGTTACTCCTCTTTGGTAAACATATCTGGCCTGAAACAGACAGATGAGTTGAAACTTTGTAGGCTTTTGGGACAAACATCTGTCCAGATCAGCTTGGGCATAAGGGCATTCTGGATTAAGTAAAACTGTTGTAGATTAATATGACATCTTCGTAACCTGTAAGAATTGTAACAGAGGAGCATGGATCTCTATTAGACTCAGTGGCTGATCCTGGATAAGTCAGTGAAGGGGGTTCGAACATACAAAATGGGGGGTGCATTTTCCTAGAATATATGACACAATTTTGACCGAATTTTTGCATGAAAGTTAAATAATCAGGCTACACAGGTTGGTTTGTTTGACCCCCCCCCCCCCCCAACTGAATCTGGTACTGAGACTGCACCAATCTGTAGTCTGTGATGAATTAGGTTCCAAGTTAGATTCCTGTTAGAGGAGGTTGAACTTGGATTATCACCCACATAATAACCCACCACACATTCTGTGTGAGTCTTGGTGTATTTCCCAGGAAGCAGAATCAGGAGGCCTCCACTAGAATAAAATAAAATAATGGGTTTACAGTCTTATATTCAACCTTTTGACCATACTACAATCATGTGGTTTGGTGAAGGGTTGATTTATCCAGGTGTGAGAAAGATGGCTGTGAGGCTGCTGGTTCCAATCATTTATTGATAATCAGGCATTTAGCGAGCCTGGCATATCTACCCTACTACTAATTACTAGACTGATAAAAACTATCTACTGCCTAGTTAGAAGGTAATTATAGCTGGTAGCTCAAAGAAAGGGCTCCAGACCAGCCTGTACTCTAATGCTGCAGCTATCTGATCAAGACTTTGTTCCATGCAGTTGTCAGGAGTCTCCATGACTTGCCACATTCTATGGTAATGAAGAAGCTTATATAAACAATAGACTAGGCATGTGCAAGAAGCAGCTCTAGTAGTTGATTTTGATCCATGTTGATGGTGTCAAATTTCAGAAGAACTCCTTTTCAAGATCAGAGCTCTACCATGGCACGGAGAAAGGTACCGGTAGTTATCGGTTAATACCCATCTTGAACTTTATTAAACCGATAAAAAAATAATTTGAAAAGAATCATGGTTAATACATCAATGCAATTATCATGATAGGAAACTTTATATCCTCTTAGCCCCAATAAAATCATTCTTGAAGCTGCTGTTATGATTTATCAAAAATTTGATTACTTAAAAGTTTGTCACCTTTGCAAGCTAAGGATAATGCCGACACATATAGCCTAGGTAGACCATTATAGTGTTCTAAGCTTGCAAAGATGATACAGCCGTAATATTACAAAACTACTGTAAATTGTAATTGCACATATAAGTGTATGCTCACATCAATTTTTGTCCTGATTGTCAGATATGAACAAAGATGTAATATGACTTTTGTATAGTGGACTAGAATTGACCTGGCAGAGCATTCCATTCGATTAGCATGGGCTGCTCTGCCAGTTCATTTATCGTGAGGTATTAACCGTATTTACAGAACCAGTTATCATATTATATGAAAATTAATTAAAGATTGTTTACAATTTTATGATTTATTCTTTCAGAACACAGAAGTTCGTCTAAGAGAGTGAATGTCAACTTTCAAGATGGAGATGGGTAAGTATTGAACTATCAACTTCAAGTTTGTTTAACACATTACCAGACTGCAAAATGTCAAATGCGTCCAAATTTTAAGTCTAACAATGGTAGAAAGCATTGTGATAATGTGTTTACTAACCTTTCAATGGGAGACTTCTGTGGTAATGTCATAATGAATAGTCATACTTTAATCTACCTGTGGTCCAACATTCTTGTGTATATGGCAGCTGCGACATAATATGAACTTTCATATATGATATAATCTGAACAAAAATCTTTATGCTAGGACCAATAATTTCATTTGACAGAAACTTTATATTCAATCAATCCAGATAATGTTTCAGCCTTGTGATTAATGTCTGCCAACTTTTCTGTACTTCAGAATGTCAGGCCTGCACCAAGCCGCCCTGATGGGACATACAGAGATCATGGAGCTACTTCTGGAGAATGGTGCATCACCCACACTTAGAGATAATAAAGGTGAGACTGTGCTACATTTAGTTTTGTAACCAAAAATGGAAACATCGGAAGACCTATGTACTGTAGAGGGAGAAATGACATTTCATTATTTGACATCTAAATCCTACCGGTGTATTGTGGATGAGCACAGCATTGGATTTGATCAATGATTTAGTGATCCTTTTTCATTCAAAATGCTGATCCTGCCTTTTTGCAACATCTCTGTTGAGTTTAGTTTAAGAGCATCCAATTGTTCTTCTCAAGAGTTATCAGTATCTATTTCTATGTTTGACACTAACAAATAGCGCTTTTCGATCTGTTTATTTCCATAGGTGAAAGGTCACAATTACATACTAAGGTAAATTTTAGCAGGCTCAACAGTTGACATAGACTACCATTCTGATTAAAAAGACTACCATTCTGATTAAAAATCTAAAAAAGTCAGTCATGATATTTGACATAACATTTACCAATATTCAGATGTTGATAATGTAATGTAAAGAGACAAAAATGCCAATGTGTAAAACCAGATTAATACGGCTACAATAAGAAAACTATGACCCCATAACTTGTTGTATTTGATCAGCATGTGTCTATTATAGGTCTATAATACAAAATGAAAGGAGGGCATTTTGCTTCAATAATGATAAACTGTCATGGGTGTTAAAAGATTATACGAAAATGTACTATCATCATGATATTGCTCTTTTTGCATAACTTTTCCTTTCTCTGATTTTATAGCAGCATCAAAATTGCTAATTTTGATAGCTAAGCAGTACATAAAGCCACTATTGGGTCTTTTCGTAATTCCGGTAAAAAAGAGTTGTCGTTCCTGCGGGACGGTATGTTTACTTCCATTTGCCTGTTTGACAAGCGGCAACTTTGATATTTTCGTAAATTCAATGAGCAATTAAATGAAAATGATTTTTATTGTAACTTAATAATGGATTCTAAATATACCTCTGCACCTTCTATCATTTTTAAACCGTTTGGAGATCTATAACAAAAGAAATCTCCCACAATCCGATGATAGGTTATCATTGAAAATATTTTTCCCCGTGGCGTGCCTCAAATCAGGCGAGTGTCGATTTGTGACGTCATGACTTTGCATCACTTACTCTAGTCATATGACGTCATAGAAATTAAAAGAGGGGCAACTTTGGGGGAAAAAGATACATGTATACATGTAAGCTGTGAGCGAGTTTTTCCAAACGCATATTTTGTAACTGTTTGTAAGAACATTCCGTTCCACACGGTTTTCCACTGTCGGAAAACGATTAATATCGGAAATAGAATAAGTGAATGTTAAAGCACAGAAAATATTGAGGAAAGAGGCGATATTTCTGACTATCATCAAATTGCTTCCTTTTTCTCAATGTTTTTCCAAACAATCTAGATCTACTGAGGTCAAATACAGGACTTAAGAAAAAAGAATTCGTTTATAATGAATGTGCCGAAAAATGACGGATTTTTTAACCCTTACCCAAACAACAAAATATGATCCTTTCCAAATTAAGTCTTGCTAATTGTCAGAATGATTCTGATTTTGCTATTTGTGGGCATCAAAACAAAGAATTGGATAGGAAAGGGTTAACGTTATAAACCATCATTTCAAATTTAATTCAAATTTGAAGCAGGCTGTAGACTATGATACGTAGATCTATCTAGATCTACTAAGAAGGACAGTTTGGTGTAGATTGTAGAATAAGAACTATTGAGGGAATAGCAAAGTCAGCATGGTTTTCTTTTCTCTCAAAACTTTGCTATTTCGTTCAAGTAGATCTAGATCTATGTTATTCATTGTTTGTTCGTTAAAACTTCCCCAAACAAGACCCGGTTTTGAAAATACTTTGGGAAACAGTTTGGCAAAATGTAAGAGCACCCTGATAACCAGCATTTTCTCCTTCTGTCTCAATAGACTTGATCTACTTTGATATGTAAGCGTTTAGTGTGTTGGGACTATGTTGCGATGGGCTTTCTCTTTCTTCTCTCCGCTGAGGTTCCTTTGTTGGAACCTCCCAACGATCTACGCGTTTCGGCTAATACCGTCTCTCAGACTCGGGTAGGCCTAGGCCAGATGGGATGTTTGGTTCTAATTCTTGCGACTTATTACACGAATCCAAGCTCGTCTTGCATTTGCCTCTTTCGATATAGTTTATGCAGTGCAAAATTTCCAATTTTATCCGCAAAATTATGGCTCGTAAATGCAGTTAGTGGTTCTTTCCCACCGATAGCGCTTATTTACATTGACACCGGAAGACAGTATACCGTCCCGCATGAACGACAACTCTGTCACGACGGAATTACGAAAATCCGGAATAGTCTACTAATAATGCGACACAATTTATTGGTCCTCAAGCAGCAATTGAAGTAAAATTAAATGATAATATAAACAATTGTTAGACAAAATATAACTACAAATGGATGTTTATTGCTTTGGAATGATTGTTTTAGCTCAGGTTTTTCATAGAATGACAACATTTTTTAAGATAAACACAATATGATCAATAATGAATTGTATCAATATTAGATCTTTAATTTCTCAAGGAACCACTTTAGTAATCTTCACCCCCCAATCTTTTAGGACAATATTTGTACATCCAAGATATTTTCAAATAAAATGTCCACTTGACATTTCCCCCAGATTTTAAGGTAACATTACTTGTATCTGACTGTTATATAGCGCATTGACCAATTTGGATAAAAATTTAACAGAATATCTCTAAATCACCTATTATAAATCGTTGGCATATTATGGATGACATGCCTAATATGGCACTGCTTCATGGAAAAAAGGGACTTAATGCAAATAAGTGGGATATCTTGTGACTGTGATACTCTTGTTCAATATTGTATTTCTCATGAATTTGACAAAAATTATTAAAAAAAAACAAAAACAAAAAAAAAAGACAACAACATTCATCACCTTTCTAACTCTAGGGGCAGATGCTTTGCTATAATCACGAAATTGTGAGTGTCAAGGAAATAAAAAAAGGGTATACTATCAGTTTAACCCTTTCCCAAACAAGACCTGGTTTTGATGTCCCTAAGAGAATAGGCTTGGGAAAACATTGAAACAAAAGAAGAAACTGCTGATAACCAGCAGTTTCTCCTCTTGTCTCAATATTTTCTGTGCTTTATTTTACACAAATTCTATCTTTGATAACTTCCATGTTGTCATTTGTGGCAAATTTTGAAGTGGATCGCCTTCAAATTTTGCTGTTTGGGAAAGGGTTAACCTGGTTATATCATAATATCATCATGTATTTTTATGCATGTTTTACAAACAAAATGGGATGATAATCTTTTCAAGCTATCAAAGGTGACTTGTTAAAGATATTTAAACTAGGTTGGCCTTGAATTATCTGTCATATCGGTAAACATAATATTATGTGATTATATTCAATTACAAAATTGAGACCACCTAACTTGAGCAATGAGCATTTTAAAATTTCATTTCATGTACTATTAAATTTAACCATATGTTATGTACAACAAGAATCTGTATTGAAGCATGGAAAGCAAATATGATCAAAGATTTTCTGGAATGCAGCTTATTTCAAGAGCTGCTCTACTCACATCTTCGCAAGCCAAGGGTGACATCTACGACGTAACGTCGTTTCTGTATTCACCCTTGGCGGATTTAGTCCGATTTTCTTGGTCTGCTGGAAAGCGTTTTCATTGGTTCCAGCGAGGTCTCGCTGGAACCAATCAGATTGTCGACTGATACATTTGTTATGAATACCCAAATCATGACAACGGGCGGGAAAAAGCATTGCATTTGCAACTCAAAAACGCGGAGATGGGCGATTTTTCCTAAGAATTTCACTGCAAAAGACAGGAATTCCCTAACTTTAATCGACGAATTATTATACTTTTGACAATTCGACCAAAAAAGCATCTAACTTTTACATAATCCGCATGACGTATGACGCGAAAGACAACGCGCGTTAATGACGTCATCAATAATGGACGTAAACAACCAGCAGAACAACCGCTAGGCGGCGCTTCACGATTTCAAGAAAATCGGACTAAATCCGCCAAGGGTGAATACAAACGTAGGTGGGTTCAACCTTGGCTAGCGAAGATGCTCTACTCATCAAAGAATTAATACATGTAATGTGGTTGCCATTGTGTTGCTTTTGACTAATACAATTATGAAAAGCTATGTTCAAGAAAGGCCAATTGCACATTATATTAGCTGAGAACAGTCTTCACATAGATGTAGTTCGAGCATCATGCCTATACTCAGGCTTTCAATATTATTAGGTGGCAATGTGGAGCAATATGGAATCTGCATTATAATACAGGTTAGGTTGAAGATACATCATACAAAGATGGAATTTTTGGTTAAACTGAAATTCTTGGTACCATAAATAAAAGGTTAGAAGCTATTTTGTTGAGGGCAGTTGGGTACATATATCCTTAGATCTTTTTGAAGTTAAAGAGAATTGAATAATGAGGCAGAAATTTGGTATAATGAAATAATTAGCCTTTGGATGTTTTGTTGGCGATAAATCTATCTCGTCTAACCATTTGATATATCTTTATACCCATTTGCTGCATTACACTGATTTGCAAAATAATCCCTGGTTAATAAAATAATGATTGGAATTTCATCATAAAAGTACTGCATTGCTTATAGATAAATTTTGTATTTGAATATCTTCTTGCTGAGCCACATTCAGTCCATAAGCAGGGTTTTCCATGGTGCACAAATCATGGTCATTGCTGTCATTGTGGCATTTTGAAAACACATGACCCCTTACAAATAACTGAGGATAATTAATGGACGCCAGTTTTAAAATACAGATTTTTGTATGATACTATTTAGTTTTACTGGGCCTTTAAAAAATGTGAGCTACAAAATTTGAGATACGATCCCCAATTTTGAAGACATGCGGATCATGATTACCCCCAAACTCTTATACCTATTAAAGGAAAATCCTTCATCAGTTTCAGCAAAGACAAGCAGTTAAATTGGAAAATAATGGTCCTCACAGATTTGAATCCTCACTTAGACAATATTTAATTATTGTCTACCGTTTTACAAATAAGAGATATAGACCATTTGAACAAAATGATCTAGCACCCTCTCGCTGGAATTGGGCTTTGTGGTCTTACCTCTTTAAGTTTTAGAAATGCAATTCCTTAGATAAACCAGCCAGCTCAATGTTATTGTAAGATTGTTAAATTAGGCATTGATTCCCATACAACAAAAACATACTCCTGACTCCAGTCTCTACAATGGTTGTAATTATCTGTCAAGCTGTTGATTCTAGAGCAAGACATTGGTTATTGAGTATTTTATGGACAAATGCCTGTATTAATAAGGTGGTTACAAACTTATAATTGACCATTTGTAATCTAAGGCATAATTGGCAAATAGATGCAAGTATGTTTTCGTTATAAATGTGGTGTCCAACCCCATCAAATACTAGCCTGCCCACATCAAAAACTTCTTTATTCAATGCATAATTATTTTGTAGGTGTAATTGCAAAACCTTGTAACTCCAGCTTTAATCAAAGCTGGAGTTACAAGGTTTTGCAATAACAAACAATTTTCTTTAACCCTTTCCCGAACGACAATTTTTTTGATGTTCCAATTCAAAAGCTGCTGCAGATGACAAAATTGATGTTAAAAAGGAAGGGGTTTGTGTACAAGATAGCACAGAAAATATGGAGACAAAAGAAGAAACTGCTGGTTATCAGCAGTTTCTTCTTTTGTCTCAATGTTTTCCCAAGCCTGTTCTATTAGGGACGTCAAAACCAGGTTTCGTTTGGGAAAGGGTTAAAAAGATGTGGTGTCACATCTCATCCAATAAGAGCCTACTCACAATAATTTATTAGTGGACCATCTGTTGACAACAGACTGTTTTGGTCAGTGTGTATTTACGACCATAAATCATTATTTAGGTGGATGTTTATGACATTATTGTACAATCACTGTCAACCTTATTCATTATCACAAGGAAAGTCAACTGTATTAACCCTTTCCCAAACAAGACCTGGTTTTGACGTCCCAAATAGAAATGGCTTGGGAAAACATTGAAACAAAAGAAGAAACTGCTGATGACCAGCAGTTTCTCCTTTTGTCTCAATATTTTCTGTGCCATATTTTACACAAATCCTATATCTAATAACATCCATTTTGTCATTTGTGGCAGTTTTTGAATTGGATCACCCTAAAATTTTGTTTTTTGGGAAAGGGTTAAAGCCCTGTTTGAAGATTAACCCATTACCAGATGACGAAATTTCAAACTAGTCCAAATTCAAAGATGTTGCAGATGACAAATTCAAGTGAATAAAATTTTACATTTTTGGTCATTTTGTATAGAAAACATTGTGGGAAATGAAGAAATTGCTTGTCACAAGCAATTTCTTCATTTTCCACAATGTTTTCTAAAGCCTTTATCTCGTGGGGAGTCAAAAGGCGTCACTGTGTGGTAATGGGTTAAGTGCAAAACTGTTGTAAGGGCATAGGGTTTTCTTCTGCATGTACTAGAGTTATGTGCTTTTCCATCAAATTGATTCTTCAGATCTGTCTATTAAAAATAGCAATTAATTTCTGTGCTAAAAATAGACTGGGTTTACTGTTATGTATTGATAAATCATCATTGTTGTTATAATTAAATCTTGGATCAATCCATAGTTACGATATTTTATAACAACTATCACGAAATACTATTAATGTTTGTCCGAAATTACGTTACGATTATCTGGACAAAATCGTTCCCTATTGTACACATTTCACTGACCTAAAAATTGAAATTAATGAAAATTGGTCTTATAAATTACACTGTAGATGATAAATGACTAGTATAGGAAACAATTGGTTGAATTAGGTGCACCAGCCATTGGTATTGGTTGAAACATGGTTGTAACTTCCAACTGCCAATTATAAACCTTGGTTTTAAGCCATGGTTCAGGGATAAGCAGCTATATGTTTATAAATTCTTTGATCTTCTATTATAAAGTGTATTCAGTCTAGCTAGGGGATTAAAATTCTTTCAAAACATTTTATTACTTATATTATAGGGTATATGCAGTTTTGTGTGAGATATTGCGCCTTACAAAATATTAGATGCGTGCAGCGATGGATTAGTCATGCAATATTATAACACTTTCTTATGTTGATTTGAATGTTTGATTAAAGTTAAAAGCTTCTCTTTATTTAAGATTTTTGATATCACAAGTTTAAAAGCTTCACTCATTTTTGTATGAAGAAGACATTTGCCCCTCAGCCTTTTTCTGCGTCTATATAATGTGCATCTTTGTAAATTGGTTTGCAATGCCCTGATAGCTCAGTTGGTAAAATCAGAGCCTGTCAATTGAGGAGTTGCAAGTTTGAACCCTGGCTCAGCCAGTAACTATTCTTAAATTTGACAAAAGACACTTGTCTCTCGCCAATGAATGGGTGTGAATCATATGAACTCAATTGGGGATTTGCAAGTTTGAACCCTGGCTCAGCCAGTAACTTTTCTTAAATTTGACAAAAGACACTTGTCTCTCGCCATTGAATGGGTATGAATCATATATGCGAAAGAGCAGCTGGAGGCTTGGTTTCAATATAGTGGTAGTACTGGTGAGAGAAATACCAGGTGCTCCAGCTGCCGTAGTATGACTATAGCAGTTGAAAACGGTGTTAAACCCAATAAGAATTAAAAAGGATTGTTACTCGGTTTAAAAGTCAACATATTTTGCATCAAATTCTCAAACAATCAGTATAATATAATATCTCAATGGTAGAAGGTATACCCCTTTTATGTGCTTTTTAGCTCACCTGAGCATGAAGTGCTCAAGGTGAGCTATTGTGATCACTTTTTGTCCGTCGTCCGTCCGTATGTCTGTATGTCCGTATGTCCGTCCGTCTGTCAACAATTTGGTGTTTACACTCTAGCATCTACAAATATAAGCCAATCTTAACCAAACTTGGTCAAAACATGTATGACTATGAGCTCTCGGATGAGTTCGAATTTGGGTCAGATCGGACTGGAAAGTCCAGAGTTATCTGCCCTTGAATGTAAAAAATAGCTACTTTTGACATTGTTTACACTCTAGCATCTACAAATATTGACAAATCAATACAAAAGTTGGACACAATGTTGGTGACTATAAGATCTCAGATGAGTTCGATTTTGGGTCAGATCGGTCTAGAAAGTCGGGAGTTATCTGCCCTCAAATTTGACAAAATTGTCGTTTTTGACCGTTTTCGACTTTGTTTACACTATAGCATCTACAAATATTGACCAATCAAGACAAAACGTTAACACAATGTTAGTGACCGTAAGATCTTGGATGAGTTCGATTTTGGGTCAGATCAGACTAGAAAGTCAGGAGTTATCTGCTCTTGAATATAAAAATAGCTACTTTTGACATTGTTTACACTCTAGCATCTACAAATATTGACCAATCAATACAAAAGTTGGACACAATGTTGGTGACTATAAGATCTCAGATGAGTTTGATTTTTGGGTTGATCGGACCAGAAAGTCCTGAGTTATCTGCCCTTGAATTTGACAAAATTGTCGTTTTTGACGGTTTTCGACTTTGTTTACACTATAGCATCTACAAATATTGACCAATCAAGACAAAACTTCAACACAATATTAGTGACTATAAGATCTTGGATGAGTTCGATTTTGGATTAGATCGGACCAGAAAGTCGGGAGTTATCTGCCCTTGAATGTAAAAAATAGCTACTTTTGACATTGTTTACACTCTAGCATAGATCTACAAATATTGACCAATATATACAAAAAATGGACACAATGTTGGTGACCCTATATAAGATTTCGAATTAGTTTTTGTTTTGGTTTGATCGGAGCAGAATGTCCTGAGTTATCTGCCCTTGAATTTGACAAAAGTGCTGTTTTCGACCTTGTTTTTACTCTAACAACCACAAAATTAATGGTGACCAATCAAGACAAAACTTTGATCTTGGATATAATGGTTAATCACCATAAGATCATGGATGAGTTAGAACTTCAGCACAATTAGACAAGCAGTTGCTGAGTTATCTGCCCTTGAAATGGACAAAATTCTCGTTTTTGACTTTGTTTTCACTCTTTACAACCAGATATATTGACCTAGAAAAAGGAAACAGGGACATAATATTGATAACCATAAGTTTGTTTTCAGTATTAATGTCACAAGTATTAATTGATTCAAACAATACTGTGGCTCATATCATCTTGGTTCAGGTGAGCGATATAGGACCATCATGGTCCTCTTGTTTGTTAGCTCACCTGAGCACGAAGTGCTCGATTTGAGTTTTTGTGGTCACTTTTTGTCCGGTGTCCGTCCGTCTGTCCGTCAACATTTGGGGTGTTTACACTCTAACATCCACAAAAGTTAGGCAACCTTTATCAAACTTGGCCAAAACAAGTAGGATCATAAGTTCTCGGACAAGACCAATTATGGGCCTGATCGGATCAGAAAGTGTGGAGTTATCTGCCCTTCAATGTCAAAAAATGCTGTTTTTAAGTTTGTTTACACTCTAGCATCTACAATTATTGAGCAATCAAGACAAGACTTGGACATAGTGTTGGAGACCATAAGATCTCGGATGAGCTTAATTTTCAGTCTGATCTGACCAGAAAGATTAGAGTTATGTGCCATTGAATTGGGCAAAATTACCATTTTTGGCTGTTTTCAACCTTGTGTTAATCTAAGGGAAGTAACTCTTGACACTACTTTTTAGCTCACCTGAGCACAAAGTGCTCAAGGTGAGCTATTGTGATCACTTTTTGTCCGTCGTCCGTCTGTCTGTCTGTCTGTCTGTCTGTCCGTCCGTCCGTCCACAATTTCGTGTTTACACTCTAGCATCTACAAATATAAGCCAATCTTGACCAAACTTGGTCAAAACATGTATGGCCATAAGATCTCGGATGAGTTTGATTATGGGTCAGATCGAACCAGAAAGTCAGGAGTTATCTGCCCTTGAATGCGAAAAATACCTAGTTTTGACATTGTTTACACTCCAGCATCTGCAATTATTAATCAATCAAGACAAATCTTGGACATAATGTTGCAGACCATAAGATCTCGGATGAGTTCGATTTTCAGTCTTATCTGACCAGAAAGACGAGAGTTATGTACCCTTGAATTTGACAAAATTGCCATTTTCGGCTGTTTTTAGTCCCCTACCGGTGTTCACACCGGAGGGGACTATAGGTTTGCCCTCCGTCTGTCCGTCCGTCTGTCCGTCCGTCTGTCCATCCGTCTGTCCGTCCGTCCGTCTGTCCTTCCATCCGTCCGTCCGTCTGTCCGTCTGTCCGCTCAAATCTGGATCCCGCGATAACTTAATAACTAAGCAAGCGTTTTTGATGAAAGTTGGTATATGACTAGATGGCAGTGTGTAGATTATGCACATCATTTTATTTTTGTTTTTCGACTAAAATTGTTGTTGCTTTGGTAACGGAAATAGTGAAAATATGGCCAAAAATGGGATCCTGCGATAAGTTAATAAGTAAGCAAGCTAATTTGATGAGACTTGGTATATGACTAGATGGCAATGTGTAGATTATGCACATCATTTTATTAGCTCACCTGAGCACGAAGTGCTCAAGGTGAGCTATTGTGATCACCTTTTGTCCGTCGTCCGTCCGTATGTCCGTATGTCCGTCCGTCCGTCCGTCTGTCAACAATTTTGTGTTTACACTCTAGCATCTACAAATATCAGCCAATCTTAACTAAACTCGGTCAAAACATGTATGACCATGAGCTCTCGGATGAGTTCGAATTTGGGCCAGGTCGGACCGGAAAGTCCGGAGTTATCTGCCCTTGAATGTAAAAAATAGCTACTTTTGACATTGTTTACACTCTAGCATCTACAAATATTGACCAATCAATACAAAAGTTGGACACAATGTTGGTGACCATAAGATCTCAGATAAGTTTGATTTTGGGTCAGATCGGACCAGAAAGTCAGGAGTTATCTGCCCTCAAATTTGACAAAATTGTCGTTTTTGACCGTTTTCGACTTTGTTTACACTATAGCATCTACAAATATTGACCAATCGAGACAAAACGTTTAACACAATGTTAGTGACCGTAAGATCTTGGATGAGTTCGATTTTGGGTCAGATCGGACCAGAAAGTCCGGAGTTATCTGCCCTTGAATGTAAAAAATAGCTACTTTTGACATTGTTTACACTCTAGCATCTACAAATATTGACCAATCAATACAAAAGTTGGACACAATGTTGGTGATAATAAGATCTCGGATGAGTTTGATTTTTGGTTTGATCGGACCAGAAAGTCCTGAGTTATCTGCCCTTGAATTTGACAAAATTGTCGTTTTTGACCGTTTTTGACTTTGTTTACACTATAGCATCTACAATTATTGACCAATCAAGACAAAACTAACTCAATATTAGTGACCATAAGATCTTGGATGATTTCAATTTTGGATCAGATCGGACCAGAAAGTCAGGAGTTATCTGCCCTTGAATGTAAAAAATAGCTACTTTTGACATTGTTTACACTCTAGCATAGATCTACAAATATTGACCAATATATACAAAAAAATGGACACAATGTTGGTGACCTTAAATAAGAATAAGGATGAGTTTTTGACTTTTTGTTTTGGTTTGATCGGAGCAGAATGTCCTGAGTTATCTGCCCTTGAATTTGACAAAAGTGCTGTTTTCGACTTTGTTTTTACTCTAACAACCACAAAATTAATGGTGACCAATCAAGACAAAACTTTGATATTGGATATAATGGTTAATCATCATAAGATCATGGATGAGTTTTAACTTCAGCACAATTAGACAAGTAGTTGCTGAGTTATCTGCCTTTGAAATGGACAAAATTCTCGTTTTTGACTTTGTTTTCACTCTTTACAACCAAATATATTGACCTATAAAGAGGAAACAGGGACATAATGTTGATAACCATAAGTTTGTTTTCAATGTTAATGTCACAAATATTAATTGACTCAAACAATACTGTGGCTCATATCATCTTGGTTCAGGTGAGCGATATAGGACCATCATGGTCCTCTTGTTTTTGTTCTTTGACGAAAAGTGCGGTTGCTATGGTAACGGAAATAGTGAAAATATGGCAAAAAATATTGGATCCTGCGATAAGTTAATAAGTAAGCAAGCTAATTTGATGAGACTTGGTATATGCGTAGATGGCAATGTGTAGATTATGCACATCATTTTATCTTTGTTCTTTGACGAAAAGTGCGGTTGCTATGGTAACGGAAAAAGTGAAAATATGGCAAAAAATGGATCCTGCAATAACTTGATAACTAAGCAAGCTAACTTGATTATTGATTACCATATTGAGTCAATGTGAAGCCAGTAGGGGACTTTATGTGTTGCATACAACACCAGATACTTGTTTACCTTGTTTACTCTCTAGAATCTACAATTATTCATCAATCAAGACAAAACTTGGACACAATGTTTGGGACCATGAGATCTCGGATGAGTTTGATTTTCAGTCTTATCTGATCAGAAAGTCAAGAGTTATGAGCCCTTGAATTTGACAAAATTGCCGTTTTTGAATGTTTTCGACCTTATTTACACTCTAGAATCTACAATTTTTGACCAATCAAGACAAATCTTGGACACAATGTTGGAGACCATAAGATCTCAAATGAGTTAGATTTTCAGTCTGATCTGACCAGAAAGATGAGAGTTATGTGCCCTTGAATTTGATAAAATTGCCATTTTCGGCTGTTTTTGACATTGTTTACACTCTAGAATCTACTATTATTTATCAATTAAGACAAAACTTGGACACAATGTTTGAGACCATAAGATCTTGGATGAGTTTGATTTTTAGTCCGATTTGATCAAAAAGTCGAGAGTTATGTGCCCTTGAATTAGACAAATTTGCTGTTTTCGGCTGTTTTCGAACTTGTTTACACTCTAGAATCTACAATTATTGACCAATCAAGACAAATCTTGGACACAATGTTGGGTATCATAAGATCTCGGATGAATTTGAATTTCAGCCTGATCTTATCACAAATTCGAGAGTTATGTGCCCTTGAATTTGATAAAATTGCCGTTTTCTGCTGTTTACGACCTTGTTTATACTCTAGAATCTACAATTATTGATCAATCAAGACAAAACTTGGACACAATGTTGGGGATCATAAGTTCTGGGATGAGTTTGATTTTCAGTCTGATCTGATGAAAAAGTTGAGAGTAATGTGCCCTTGAATTTGACAAAATTGCTGTTTTCGGCTGTTTTCGATCTTGTATATACTCCAGAATCTACAATTATTTATCAAACAAGACAAATCTTGGACACGATGTTGAGCACTATAAGATCTTGGATGAGTTCGATTTTCACGTCATTGACCATAAGTTCGTTTTCAGTCTTAAAGTCATAAATATTTATTGAATTGAACAAAAATGTTGCTCATATCATTTTGGTTCAGGTGAGCGATATAGGACCATCATGGTCCTCTTGTCTTTAGTATAAGTAGAGTTATCTGGTTTGATAGAACTTTCCCTCTGGGAGGTTTCAAACATGATGAAAGAAAGTCAAAATAAAAAGAGTCTAAGATATTTACAGCGTTAGTGTCCATTATTAAGCGTTAACAAATGGTAACAGAGCGGAAAATATATTGAGATACAGATTTACACTCTAGAATCTACAATTATTAATCAATCAAGACAAAACTTGGACACAATGTTGGGGACTATAAGATCTCAGATGAGGTTGATTTTCAGTCTGATCTGACCAGAAAGTCAAGAGTTACTTGCCCTTGAATTTGACAAAATTGCCAATTTCGACTGTTTTCAACCTTTTTTACACTCTAGAATCTACAATTATTAATCAATCAAGACAAAACTTGGACACAATGTTTTGGACCATAAGATCTTTGATGAGGTTGATTTTCAGTCTGATCTGATCAGAAAGTCAAGAGTTATGTGCCCTTGAATTTGACAAAATTGCCATTTTTTACTGTTTTCGACTTTGTTTACACACTAGAATCTACAATTATTGACCAATCAAGACAAATCTTGGACACAATGTTGGAGACTATAAGATCTCGGATAAGTTTGATTTTCAGTTTGATCTGATTAGAAAGTCAAGAGTTATGTGCCCGTGAATTTGATAAAATTGCTGTTTTTGGCTGTTTTCGACCTTGTTTATACTCTAGAATCTACAATTATTTATCAATCAAGACAAAACTTAAAGACAATGTTGGGGACCATAAGATCTTGAATGAGTTTGATTTTCAGTCTGATCTGATGAGAATGTCGAGAGTTATGTGCCCTTGAATTTGACAAAATTGCCATTTTCGGCTGGTTTTGACCTTGTTCACATTCTAGAATCTACAATTATTGATCAATCTATACAAAACTTGGACACAATGTTGGGGACCATAAGATCTCATATGAGTTTGATTTTCAGTCTGATCTGATCAGAAAGTTGAGCGTTATGTGCCCTTGAATTTGACAATATTGCTGTTTTTGGCTGGCTGTTTCCGACCTTGTTTACACTCTAGAATCTACAATTATGGATCATTCTAGACAAAACTTGGACACAATATTAGGGACCATAAGATCTGGGATTAGTTTGATTTTCAGTCTGATATGATTAGAAAGTCGAGAGTTATGTGCCCTTGAATTTGATAAGATTGCTGTTTTCGGCTGTTTTCGACCTTGTTTATACTCTAGAATCTACAATTATTTATCAATCAAGACAAAACTTGGATACAATGTTTGGCACCATAATTTAGATCTGGGATGAGTTAGATTTTCACAACCTTATTGAACATAAGTTCTTTTTCAGTCTTAAAGTAATAAATATTAATTGAATTGAACAAAAGTGTTGCTCATATCATTTTGGTTCAGGTGAGCGATATAGGACCATCATGGTCCTCTTGTTCCACAAATATATCTTGTTTTAGAAGTAGTACATTAGCACAAGAAAATGATTTCAGCAAGATTATTACGCAAAACAGCTCAGCCCATCTGCGTTCAACATTAAAATTGTTTGGTTATGATGGACATTTTTTTAACCCTTTCCCAAACAACAAAATTTTAGGATGATCCACTTCAAAAACTGTCACAAATGACAAAATATATATTATTAAAGATAGGATTTGTGTAAAATATGGCACAGAAAATATTGAGACAAAAGGAGAAACTGCTGGTTATCAGCAGTTTCTTCTTTTGTTTCAATGTTTTCCCAAGCCTTTTCTTTTAGGGACGTCAAAACCAGGTCTTGTTTGGGAAAGGGTTAAATCAATGATGGATGATATAAAATACCCCCTTCTTTCTATCATACATATTTCAAGTCAAGGATATAGACATAAATATTGCGAGGTAGATAGATTTTCCCATACTCTCAGTCAAGTATGAAAAAAGCCATTTAAAAGACACCATTTATATGTAATATACCCTGTATGAGATTAAATATAGTTTGACATCTTTCATTTAAACAAAATTTATATACCGTAGTTGATATTACATATTAGATAGAGTCTGTATAGTAGATTCTACGCGTTTTTAAAGTTCAAAGGCTGCGCCTTTGAGCAAGGGGCAAGGCTATGTATATCTGTGACATAAACTGACCGGCAGTGCGTTTATGTGAAATAATTAGCACTGAAATTTTCAAATATACTGTAATTTCATTGGTCCAAAAACTAGGACGAACACTAAATAGAGATTCAATTCACCTAAAGCTGTATTAGCTTATCATCTCAAGCCAATGTTATTTGCCCAGTATTACAGGAACTTACTAAGCACCATTTTGCTTGAGAAGATAGAGCCAAATATAGCACATTAGATTGATTCTAATGATTTGTTGTTTCATATGGGCTCTGAAGAAGGTGTTCTGAAGGTATGATCCATGTAAAAATGTGATTTCAACTTTCTTCTTAGGCGAGTCAATTTCAAAATTTGCAGGTTTTTCAGACCAGTAAATCATGAAAAATTATCGTCAAATATTTTAATGTTTGTGTTCTTAATTTGTTGCTATATTCCTAAAAGCATGTTTCAAATCATTTTCCACCCTAAATTGTGGGTGTGTAGCTTCTAAATCGCTTATTAACAATGTGTTCTGGAAAAAAATGTCTTTGGTGTTCCAGTTATATAAAGGTATGAAAATAATATCAATTTAAATATATTTCACATTTTTTCACCAAATTACATCTTAAAAGGTCAATGGCTGATAAATAATAGAAAAAAAATCATTTCGGATGCATAATTACATAATCATTGAAATTAAAGTATCTCTGGATGATAAAGTTGGAAAAAATCAAACATTTTAGTCTCAAAATTTCTTATTTGAGTCCAAATGTCCAGAAAAGTTTCAATCGTCAAAATTAATATGTCCAATTTGCTTTATATAACTGGCACTTTTGATGCATTTGCTAGATCAGTTTTCTTAGAAAATGAATTTAACATTACCGGAACACCAAAGACATTAGCGGAACACCAAAGACACCAACATAACCCTAAAGAAAATCATCTATTTTTTTGCTTTAACATGTTTATTTTGCATTGATTTGGGTGGAAACTGGAAGCTAATATTTGTCCCATTTGATTCCGCTTCCTGTAACGTACATAAGAACTCTTGCCAAATTAAAATGCCAATGAAAAGTCCAAGCTTAACCTCCAGTTGATAGTAAAAGCTAACCTCCTCCAAGACATGAATTTAGTAACACAGCATCAGTCGAAAGATATAGGAATGCAAAGGGATATAGTTAATGTGTAATAATTTGGGATTTTAATGCACAATTATAAAACATTTAGGGCAACATTGTTCTAAGCATTTACCGTCTGTCAGCCTGTCCGTCAGTTCAAAACTTTAAATTGGCATTTCTGTAAAAAAAACTGGACAAAGAAAGCTCACATTTGGTATGTAACGTTTCTTCAATGATATCTATCTGCTTCATTCATTCAGACATTCCCCAAAGTCATTTTCAACCCATAACATGCAACTCCACTTTAAACATCGAGCGAAACCTAGATTTGGCATTTTCTCTAAAAGTATTACATGAACAAAGCTGAAATTTGGTCTGTTACCTTATTTTAATAATATCTATCTGATCCATGCAATATGACATACCCCAGTGCCATTTCGTTTTTGTCTTTGGCGTTCCAGTGCTTAGACCGGAACACCAAGGACTGGAACACCAAAGACAATTTCACACTAATTTGCAAAAATATATGTGTAAAATAGGGTATTTGTTAAATCTATTGTTGAAAGCATTTACTGTACTCAAAGTCAGATATAACGGGCAAATATCTAATAAAAATGTGCATTGCAAAGTATAATAAAGTGCGTCATCCCAAAGACAAAGAAAAAAAGTACTGTACAAACTAATCGCCTTCTTTTTCAATTTATTAACAGGACACAAAATAAATTGTTCCTCTTTTAATTGTAATGTATGGACCTACGGTAGCTTTTCAAAGGGAAGTAGATGATTTGTGTCTGCATTTAATCGAAATTGCATTTCTTTGACCTTTTAGACACTGGAACACCAAAGACAAAAATCTGTGGGACAAGGATATATGACAATTTTTATACCATTTACATAAGATCATTTGGGCAACTGGCATATTTAAAGTGTAATTATACATATTGTCAAGCAAACTAACCTAAAAAAGTGTTTCAATTACGTTCAAAAGTAGTTATCTTTGCTGGTCAAAACCAATGAGGGTAGCAGTGGGACAAAGCAAATTTACACATTTCAGGCCATATAACACGTAAAATATCTCACTAAAGCATGTAACATGTTATATTTTTATGCATAATTAGCACAATTGCATTGGTATCTACTCATTTTTAACATTAATGTTTATTTGTTTACTTAAATGTACAATTTATTAAACGTGGACAAGAAAACCTGCGAATTTTGAAAACGACTCAGGCGTAGATATATTCTTTGTATGTTTCTCTTACAAATATCATTAAAAGATGATCAGGTGAAAGTCATATCTTATAGGGAAAGAACTTATTTCTATAAATAATTGTGTTTATGTGGTAAAATCTTATCGCCATTTCAATAAAGGAATTTTGAATACTTACCTTTGAAATGGAAAGGGTTTAATGGTATACGGTTTAAATGGTTTCAATTAAATAGAGATTAAAGCAGTCATGCTTATGATTCTCTATGAATCGGAATTATGAAACTTCATTCATAAATTGTACAATAAGTAGACAAAATATGGACCCTCCTACTAGGGTACACTTTCTTTTAACCCATTCCTGCATAATTAAGCCTATTCACACCTTCGAAAATAACGTTTGGTAAACATTGTAGAAAATGAAGAAATTGCTTGTGACAAGCAATTTCTTCATTTCCCACAATGTTTACTAAGTAAATTTTGACTGTTTTTAGCTCCACTGGCCTTCAGGCCTGCGGGCTATTGTCATGGCGCTGTGTCCGTCGTGCGTCCGTCCGTCCGTCCGTCCGGTCGTCAACTTTTTCTTTAAAAATCTTCTCCTCAGAAACTACTGGATGGATTTCAGTAAAACTTCACAGGAATGATCCTTAGGTGGTCCTCTATCAGATTCCTTCAATTAATTCTGATTGGCCCAGAAAGTCTGGAGTTATCTGCCCTTGAATTTAAAAATGGCTGTTTTGACTTTGTTTTCACTCTAGCCACTACAAATATTGATCAATCAAGACAAAACTTGGTCAGAATGTTGGTGCTGGTACGATCTTGCCTGAGTGCAATTTTCAGCTTGATCTGAATATTACTTCTTGAGTTATGTGCCCTTGAAATTAGCAAAATTACCATTTTTAACCTTATTTTTCCTCAAACAACCATAAATATCCACCAATCAACACGAAACTTTCACATTATCTTACTGGCCATAAGATCTTACATGGATGTAATTTTCAGCTTCATAGGAAACTTAAATCATGATTTAACTGCCCTTGAATTTGACCAAATTGCTGTTATCGACTTTGATTTTACACTCTTTACATCCACAAATATTGAAAAATCAGGTCAAAACTTGAACAAGATGTAGGTGAAGTTAAGATCTTGCTTTAGTGTGATTCTTAGCTAGATAGGAATATAAAATCCTCAGTTATATGCCTTTCAATTTGACAAAATTGCTAGTTGTGACTTTGTTTACACTCTAACAGCCAAACTCGCTCTAACAAAGACAAAGCTTGGTAATCAGTAGATCTTATATGAATGTATTTTCAGCTTTCTAGTTACTTTGTAATTGCTTTAAGATCAACAAGTATTGACAAATCTAGTCAAAACTTGGACTTGATATTACAAGAAATTTAGGTTTGATTAATTGCATTAATTTTGGAATAGGGTATTTCCCCAAATCTATTTTTAGCTCAAAATCTATTTTTAGAAATATGAAATATTTTGGAGTAATAAATGGTCTGTTAATTTAGATCTGTTTGGAAGAAGGAAAATTTTAATTGCTTGTGTCATCCTAAGCTGGAATGTTCCCCCATTTCTTTTTACCCTTTCTCAAATGGCAAACATATAGTTTTACTTTCTTTGCTTGAAGAACCACACATTTTGAACAATCTAGTTGTGTAACTTTCTTTTTGCTCTATGAAACACAAACATTGAACAATCTAATCAACTTGGATTAAATATTTCATGAAATTCGGGCCTGTGGAGCGACTCAAGACCTTCAGGTCTTCTAGTTTTAAAAATTTAATATTTGTCTGCATCACCATTCGAATTGGAACAGTCCAAAAGTTTGCCATCTGGTAATGGGTTAATCTGAACAGAAAATTTAGTTGCTTTAATACTCAAGTCATGACTAATAGAATAGGGATAGATATTGTGAGTATATTGTGCTAAAAATACACTGGTTTGTCATGAATGACTTGAGTCACTTGGCCAAGACACGAATCTTTGTTTGTTTGTGAATGAAGGTGTGATGTATGGTCATATAAGGTCAGGATGAAGTGAAATATAACCTAAAATTTGTCACTGTCATTCTTATACAGGTCAATTACAGGTCATTAGCAAGGTCTTGTGCAAATGTACAGTATATCTGTTTTAATCAAGGGCTCAGAGGAAAACAGTACTATTATGTATCGTCAACTTGGTCTCAAAAATGGGCATCACAGTTTTACATTCAGGACTTATATCCTTTAACAATTAAGAACCTTAAAAATGTATCATGACATAAACAGGTCTACTTTTGCGGATGAGATTGGAATCCCCAATAGATCCATTCCTTTGGGTAGCAACCAAATATGTTAATTACCTTACCATGTCATGCAGTCACACAGTACCCTGCAGAGATTTGTTATTGAACTATTAGATGCCAATATTTCTATAGTACTTGATGGTGCAGTTCATGCTAATGACTTAATAATTGTACAGATATTTCAGATATTGTTTGGAAAAGGGTTAACTCTGCAGCCACACAGAAGGATGCCAAGATAGATTGTTCAGTGTTCTCCCCAGCTCAATAAGCTGTATCAGCCCCACTGCAGCTTCATGGAAATCAGTGTAATGCCCCTACAGCTTCAAAAGTACCCCACAGCTTAATGTCTTCAAAATGGTTACCACATAGAGGCATTTTGAGGTATTTCATGCCAAACACTGTTTAATAATACATATTTGTCATTGTAAATGTAATGATTATGAGTAAAAATATTATGGGAAAAGAAGAAATTGCTCAAGATGAGCAATTTCTTCTTTTTCCATAATGTTTTCACTCACAATTATATGCTTTCAATGTTTACCAATTCTCATATAATTTGCCACTACAGCTTCAAAATATTCTGCGGAGAACCCTGTAATGTTATTGAACTATTGAATACTGGACTATTCTGCAGTACATGATGCCAGTAGTCCTGCTAATGACCTGATTATTATATAGATATTATAACCAATAATTGACTCATTAGTTGAGAAACATATACCTTAATCACCTGTTTATAAACATTGATCTAATAGTATACATTCATACATCTGTTTATAACCTTTATCATAAATATCATGAAAATATCCAACCCCTGCGAAAAATTTCAAGAATGCATTTCTAGATCTAGAACTGTTCTAGGATGTTCTTGAACATGAAATAGCACTTCCAGAACTGTTCTAGCACATATCTAGAAGTGTTATTTAATGTTCTAGAACAGTTCTTGAAATTAAAAGAACATTTTGCAGGGGAACTTCCTCTGGGCTGATTTGGAACAAGATAGCTTGGTTGGTACCATATTCTAAACTAGCAGTGTATGGTTGCACTAGCCTTGCTACAGGCCCTATATTCTAAATATTTCATGAAATTTTACAAGGCATGTAATCATCATAAACACTCAGATCCAAAGCTTATTACTTCCCTTTATCTAAAATTCCAATGTAGGGTTATATATACAAGAGAACCATTGCACCACTTTTCAATGAAAACCTCGTAACTTTATTTCAGTCAGCAGAGTCAATTAGTTGAGCATCTTAAGAAAATGATTACCAAAGTGCATAATGAATTATGCAGATGCGCTGATTAATGTTGAACTATGAAGTAGTTCTAGCTACCAAGAGAGGTTACTGAAAGAACCCAAAAACCAGCTTCTAGCATTCTAATGGTTGTGGGAAAGAATTTTGGACTGCAAGAGTGATTCAAATTTTCTAGTTCAGTGCAAATCTGTTGTAAATGAATGAAGAATTATATGCGCCAACAATGGTTTTGCACTAACAACCACAAATTGTTGGGCCTCTAAATGATAAAGAATGCAATTACAGAAAGCAATTAGTGTAACTTTAAATCAAATTAGAGTAATCACCGACCCACTTAATGTCATTATCGATGGAATTAGAATTGTGTTAATGGACCACAAATATAACATTTATTGTGTTACCAATACCTTTATAATAAAATGTTTATTTTGTAAATGAATTTGGGAATTCTAATATTTCTAAGAATTGCAAAATATCAAAGTTTTGGGATTGCTCCCTGAAAGCAAAAACTTGCAGAATTTTGAATTTGCAATATGAAAGCTACTGCATACCACTAACTTTTATGTTGAAGTAGAGTTGATTCTGATTGAAAAATTAAAATGAGAACACACCATCGACTTCATTCAAAAATGTTATAACTGCAGCTTGTGAAATAATGATTCATAATACAGATTGATATACAGATAGATATTTTGTTATCTGGGTCATTTCTAAATCTAGCAAAATGTCACAGCTGTGGAATGTTCATCAGCCATAAAATCTGCAAAATGTTGCAATATTGAACCTTCGTCTAGACAGAAAACTGTTATTGTCAACGGTAACCATCATGACCAAGTATCAGTACATCATGACATAGCTTGATGTTGGACATTTCTTGGAAATTCTAAAATTGGTGAAATATCACAGCTTTGGAATGCACAAAGGCCATAAAATGTGTGCACATGTGCGCATTGTGTTGTAAAATGTTACACTATTGAATTAAAACCCTTTCTCAAATGCACATCCAATCTTAATTGCCGAGACATATGTCTTATCCAATCAGAGATTTAATTAGCCCCTGCAAAAAAAGTTCAAGAACACATTTCTAGTTGTAGACTAAGAACTGTTCTTTCAATGCTTTTCAAAATTTTCTCTCTATTAGAGACATCATAACCAGGTCCATCTTCGCTAGCCAAGGTAGAACCCATCTATGTTTGTATTCACCCTTGGCGGATTTAGTCGGGTTTTCTTGAAATCGCGATGCGCCGTCTAGCGGTTGTCCTGCTGGTTGTTTATGTTATTTTGTCCATTATTAATGACGTCATTAACACACGTTGTCTTATGCGTCATACGTCATGTGGATTAGGTAATAGTTAGCTACTTCTTCAGTCGAGTTGTCTGGAACCAATGAAAATGTTTCTAGGACACCAAGAAAATCGGACTAAATACGCCAAGGGTGAATACAGAAACGACGTTACGTCGTAGATGTCACCATTGGCTTGCGAAGATGAACCATGTCATGTTTGTGAAAAAAAATATTATGAGATGTATCTCTTTGACATTGGATAATAAGGTTTAACATGGAAGATTCAACTGTCACCTATGTGTCAACTTGTTCTTTTAACACTTTTACAAACAAGACATGGTTTTCGACATCATTGATCTAATGGAAGAGGCTTTGGAAAAGATTGGAAAACATTGGGGAAAAAGAAGAAAATGTCAATCCAGCATTTCCTACCTTCACTTTACTATCTTTTGTGCTATCAAATATACTTTATCTATTTTTGACATCAATTATTGTATTGTCTTCAAGTATTTTGAAATCTAACCTTTCCAAAAGTTTGTTTTTAGGCAAAAGATTAAACATCCTGCATATAATGTGAAATTCATAGCTATATGATCCTGATTTCCTGTGACATATGCATTAATTTACATTATGAATCAAAATTGAAATGAGATAATAATACCTATCTAATACAGTGGCATCATTGCTAAATATAATGGTGCTGGGCGAATTTATGCTAAAACTCATTGATTACATTTAAATTGAAAAAGAAAATGGAAAATACAAGAAATGAATGAAATTCATCAAGAAAAATTTTGCAAGACTTAAATTGGAAACAATATCATACGCCATTGTATTTCACAGAAGCATTCCATTTTCTGATTTCCTCATTCCGAGCTTCTTCTGGCAGTGCTGACCAAGATGAGTCTTTAAAATTTGCAATCTGCTCTTGATATTGCAGCCTAAAAAAGAAATGCAAGGTTCTCTTAACCCTTTCTCTTAACCCTTTCCAAACAAGACCTGGTTTTGACATCCCTAATAGAAATGGCTTGGGAAAACATTGAGACAAATGAAGAAACTTCTGATAACCAGCAGTTTCTCCTTTTGCCTCAATATTTTCATGGCTATTCTCTTCTTAAAAATATTCATATTCAAAACCCAAATTGTCATTTGGAGAAGCTGCCAAATAGAAGCAATCCAAACTTTTGTCGTTTGGGAAAGGATAAAATGTGTCAAAACTGACTTGCACTGATTCAGGGCATAGAAATGGCTATAATTTGATCCAGTCAAAATGTTTGTAAATACAGAAAAAGTAAGAGTGACATAAGACGGGGAAAATTTGCACCATCTGCTTATCAGCACATCAATCAACCCAACAAAAAAGGCAGAGAAAAACATGATACATAAAAACATGATATATGCAAGCCAAAGGGGCCTATCAGTTTTTGCCATTCTCTTATCTTCTAAGAACCGTGCAGTTCAAGCATGTCAACATACAGAGATAAATGGGAACTATGAAAACATTAGACCTTTAAGCTAGTATTTATCTTGCAACATTTTACACTTGTTACATAATATCCTGCTTCTGAACATTCTTAGAAATGTTTACGCTGAATTACCCTTTGGCAATTATACATTTAACACATTATTTTGACATTCCTAACCATTGAAGCTGAATTGAAAACATTTTAGTGAAAAGAAGCTAACATTTAGCAAATCCTCCCTCTGCTTTCCGTGCTCCAACAGAAAAAAATTGTATCAGCAACAACCGCTTGCTATTTGCTCTTACTAAAATTTGAGGCAGTCTGAAATTTTGTTGATTTGGAAAGAATAGAAAATAAATGGAATCTCAATATTTTCCCCAAACCCTCTCAATTAGGGACAACAAAAGAAAACAATCAAAAGTAATTTGCTGATAATATGTTAAATCTTTCCCAAATAAGACCTGGTTTTGACGCCCCCAAGAAAATAGGCTTGGGAAAATATTGAGGGAAAAGAAGAAAATTGCTGATGATCAGCAATTTCTCCTTTTCCCTCAATATTTTCTGTGTGATTACTTACACATTTTCTACATGTTTCGTCTTTTGATTTGTTGTTTGCAGCTTCTTTCAAATTAGATTGGCCTAAATTTCCACTGTTTGGGAAAGGGTTCAAGTATATTTGATAAAGCATTCTTGTAAATTACTGCATCAATAGAAGTTCTTCTAGCTTCAATCTTGTATTTATCCTGAGGCTCTATAGTAAAGGATATTTGGATTTTTTGTAGCTCCACTAATTTTCTTGAGATAAGTTTTTCTATCCATAAATCTCTGTGAGAATTACCATACCATGGATGCTGAAACCTAGATATCCTGATTTTTTGTCATTCTCAACTTTTTTACATAAATTCAGATTTATTTTCAAGCGCAAGAATTCCTTGATTTTTTTACAACTGCATTGTATGCCTAAATATGTTGCTTTAGTGAGACACATGAAAGTCATTATTTTCAAAATTATTTATTTCCAAATAGCTGTCATTACAGGAATGATCCCCCTACATTATGCAGCCTGGCAGGGTAAATCAGAGCCTGTACACATACTGTTACAGTGTAAATCTTTATAAATTTGTATAAATCTGTCATTACAGGAATGATCCCACTACATTATGCAGCATGGCAGGGTAAATCAGAGCCTGTACACATACTGTTACAGTGGAAATCTTTATAAATCTTTATAAATCTGTCATTACAGGAATGATCCCACTACATTATGCAGCTTGGCCGGGTAAATCAGAGCTTGTACATTATACTGTTACAGTGGAAATCTTTATAAATTTGTATAAATCTGTCATTACAGGAATGATCCCACTACATTATGCAGCATGGCAGGGTAAATCAGAGCCTGTACACATACTGTTACAGTGGAAATCTTTATAAATTTGTATAAATCTGTCATTACAGGAATGATCCCACTACATTATGCAGCATGGCAGGGTAAATCAGAGCCTGTACACATACTGTTACAGTGGAAATCTTTATAAATCTGTATAAATCTGTCATTACAGGAATGATCCCACTACATTATGCAGCATGGCAGGGTAAATCAGAGCCTGTACACATACTGTTACAGTGGAAATCTTTATAAATCTGTATAAATCTGTCATTACAGGAATGATCCCACTACATTATGCAGCATGGCAGGGTAAATCAGAGCCTGTACACATACTGTTACAGTGGAAATCTTTATAAATTTGTATAAATATGTCATTACAGGAATGATCCCACTACATTATGCAGCATGGCAGGGTAAATCAGAGCCTGTACATATACTGTTACAGTGGAAATCTTTATAAATCTGTATAAATCTGTCATTACAGGAATGATCCCACTACATTATGCAGCATGGTAGGGTAAATCAGAGCCTGTACCAGTGTTCTCCCCAGCCCAATAAGCTGTATCGGCCCCACTACAGCTTCATGTAAATTAGGGCAATGCCACTACAGCTTCAAAATTACCCCTACAGCTTAATGTCTTCAAATTGGTCACCAAATAGAGACATTCAGAGGAATTAAATGCCAGAAATTGATAAATAATGCATTCTTATAAATTAAAATGTAATAATTCTGTATAAAAACATTATGGGAAAAGAAGAAATTGCTCAAATTGAGCAATTTCTTCTTTTCCTATTATGTTTTTATTCACAATTATTTGCATGAACACATTGCGTTTCAAGGTTTCCAATAGATGTACCTGCCCTATAATTTGCCACTAAGGCTTCAAAATATTCTGCGGAGAACCCTGTCAGTACATATACTGTTACAGTGGAAATCTTTATAAATCTGTATAAATCTGTCATTACAGGAATGATCCCCCTACATTATGCAGCATGGCAGGGTAAATCAGAGCCCGTACACATACTGTTACAGTGGAAATCTCCGTCAAATGAGCAGGCGCTGGGTGGGGAGACACCATTACATCTCGCCTGTCAACATGGACATTTTGATGTGGTAAGTAATCAAGTTTCTTTATTCAGAAGAGTCTATTTACAATGATATGTCCCACCTACTTTGAAGGGTATAGATACATACCAGGCTTGCCTAGAAAACCTTGTCATTTTGAAATTCAGTAAGTTTGTAATATTATACCTATAAAATTGTCTGGCTGAAAGGTTCAAGTGATATTTTGATCAGCATAAATTTTGTTAATCATCACAAGTGAAATAAAAGGATTAGATGCAATTAGAGCTGATACAACTTAATAATCTCTGTGAAAAAATTCAAGAACACCAATGAATTTGCAACATGACTCAGAGCAGCTCTAGGCTCAGATTGGATATTTTGGTAGTACTGTGAGAAATATATCAGGAATCCATGATGGAGTCATGTTTCAAATCCATTGGTGACTGAAAAAGCACTTTTGTCAAATGTCAAAAAGGATATTGGCCCAGCCGGTGTTTGAACGCACAACCAGAACCCAAGTTGTAGAAGAGCCATTTAATGTCTAGAATGTTCTAGAACACTTCTTGAACTTTTTCACAGGGGTAGATTCATAATATTGCAGATAAAAAGGTTTGTATGACATTGTATTCTGTGGTTAATCCACAATGCTGACATTTCCATAGGATTGTGGTCAGATATTGTTAATACAAAGCTTTGTACTGGAGTACTCTAATCATTTTAGAGCTTTTAGATAATCAATGCCACATTCTCTACTAAAACATTGGGTGTACTCATTGACTCTTTGTCAACTTGCCCTGATTATTGTTCACAAGATTAGTCCTAGAAAAACAAAACCTGGGCAAAGTCCTGCATTACAATTTAAAGGTCAGAGAGGCATTGTTAGAAAAAGATGAGATTGTCCATTATTTTATCCAGTAATGTCTTTTGTCTTTGCATCCAGTTGAAATGCTAAGCAATTTGTCAGTCATGATGAAATTCTGCCTTATTTTTACTGTCATTTTGCCAGGTTTTCTTTGCCATCTGGAAAAGTGCATGAATATTCCTTTGTGCTTTATGGTTTTCATTGTCTGTTTAGATCTTTGACCTATGTTTAAATTGCAAAAAAATGTACTTTTGTTACTCAATACCTGATCTGTTCACTTGTTATTTTGAGGCCAATTATAATGTGGTAGTATTACACTCTGGACTTCAAACCAAGAGGAATGTCTATGCAGAAGAATTGACAATAAAATTGATGTAACTCAGATTTTGTTCTTCTCTCATAGACCTCCATAAAGAATGGGTTAAGTAGGATTTTCATGATTGCTTTAAATCCTGAATGACAGAATCATTTGGAAAAGTAATTAAGGAAATGACTTGATGGATTGATAATTAGTTTCTGACATCTATGTTATGATTGTTCAATTTGCTCATTAGGATGGTTTACTCTGATAACCAAAGGTCTTAGAGCTGTGCTAATATTAGTATGACAGGTAAAAAGTAAACTCTGGGCAAAATAAATATTGTCGCTTTTCAACAAAAACCTCGTATCTACAGCTTTAAACAAGCTGTAGATACGAGATTTTCGTTGAAAATCAGAAATGAATTGTAGAGGTCACAACATGTAACTCAGTACTGATGAGCAAAACTGGCTTTCATTGTAAGATGCTGTGATGTGCAACGAACCCTTTTCCAGACTGCAAAATTGTAGACCTATCAAGAAAAAAAAATTAGAATCGCAGATTACAAAATGAATAATACAGTGCTGGTAGTAGTAACACCTGAAAGTCTGAGCGTGGGAAACATAGATGGATAAGGAGAAAATGAATGTAATCAGCATTGATTATCTTTGTTCATTTTAGGGTTTTCTGAAACAAAATTCTGCTTCACTTTTGAAAACCTCACTCAGGGCCTATATTGAATCACCTTCAAATTTTGCCATTTGGGAAATGGTTAAAAATCAACCATTGGCCCAATTTGAACCAAACTTAGCAGAAATGTTCCTTAGGTGACTCTTTCAAGATTTGTTTGCAAATTCGTCAGAAAAAGTGGGTGTGGCAGGGGTGGCTTATTGGACTTAGAGAAATCCTAAGAAAATTCTTAAAAAATCAACCATTGACCCAATTTGAACCAAACTTTACAGAAATGTTCTTTAGGCAACTCTTTTCAAACTTTGTGAATTTTTTATTGGACAGAAAAAGTGGGCGTGGCAGGGCGTGGCTTATCTGACTTAGAGAAAATATAAGTTAATTCTTAAAAAATCACACATTGGGCCAATTTGAACCAAACTTGGCAAGAATGTTCCTTTAGTGACTCTTTTAAAAATGTGTTCACAAATTTTCATGTTTATCTTAAAATGTGGGTGTGGCAGGGCTTGGCTTATCAGACTTTGAGAAATCATAAGAAAATTCTTTAAAAATCAACCATAATGGCCAATTTGAACCAAACTTTGCAGGAATGTTCCTTTAGTGACCCTTTTCAATATTGATTGGCAAATTTTGTATTGGACAAGAAAAGTGGGTGAGGCAGGACATTGCTTATCAGACTTAGAGAAATCATAGGAAATTCTTTAAATGTCAAGCATTGGGCCAATTTTAACCAAATTTGGCAACAATTTTCCTTGAGTGACCCTTTTCAAAATTTGTTTGCAAATTTTTTTTTTTCAATCTTCTTTCAGGTGAGTGATTATACTAAGGGCCATTCTGGCCTTCTTGTTTAGAAATAATCAGCAATATCATATTGTTTTGTCAATATTGGAGATTTCTATCTGATTACATGCCCACACTGTTTCCAATATCATTTTGAATTGATATTTATGATCGAAATGTACACTGTGAAAGAAGAATATGCAAAAAAATTGCCAATGTTTGGTATAGAGTATAAACAAAGAATTATTATTGAACAATTATTATGACGGGTTTGTCATTAATAATTGTAAAACTGTATTATAACCAGTGAGTAACAAAATGTTTTAACATAAATTGGTAAAAATTGTTGATGAACTTGATGTTCTATATTAATCAAAATTAGTTTGAGTGCTTTGAAATGCAAAAATGTAATTATGATGATAACCGTAGATTCCATATAATATAGGTCAGGATGAATGAAATGGCAGAACATCTAGCTTAATTAATAGCTTAGAAATGCTCTATGAGGTCATTTATCAAGACCTATATACTCTTGAGCAAGAAAGAAAGAAATCTTTGACCAAAAAATGTAATCAATCAGAATAGTTTGGTTGAATTACCTATCTTTAGCCTGAATAATGCTAGGTGCATGATCGTTAAATATGTAAAATATAGGTTAGTATGGCTTGTGTAATGTAATCTGTATTTTGTAATGCAATCTTGACATCAAGGTATCATCTTAATCAATCTTCTTGTACCCCTTATTTTAAAGTTAACTGACTTGAAGGAAATAAGTTTAAATATGTTACAAAGTTGACCCGTCGCGCTAAAAGGGACCTTATCGGGTGTGTGAAAAATATCGACCCTAGTCAGTCTGCGCAGTCCGCGCAGCCAGATAGGGCCGACACTTTTCACTTTTATGTAATTTTCTAAACCCGGAATGTTTTCCCTATCTTACTATATGTTCATTTTTCGCATACGGGTGATTTCAAAAAAAAAGAGGATAAAGTGTGACATTGGGTGTCAAAAATTAAAATTATTATTTGCTGATGTTATCTCTAGAAATGTTTTGCTAATATGTCAAAGTTTCAGAAAATATACATGGGAAGGTGGAGGACAAAGACAATTTCCTTTTTAATTTTGAATTTGTTCAAATCCATTGACTCATTTTTTAAGGATATCTGATTTTTTCTAGACGTCATAAGGCTTGGAAAAGTTACATAATTGAAATATTATTTGTCATTTAAGTTTAAAGCATAGGTAAAGCTACAATCTGATACAAAAATTTGCTACTTCTGTGAGATGTATCAAATTTTATGACAATTTGAAGTAGAATTTTGCTCTGGTTTTTCATTTATCACTTATAAAAGTTTCTGTAAAAGACCCAATATATAAGGAAAATAGCTAGTTCTATCTAATGTGACAATGAACACATAGCTATAGATAAGCCAAAAGTCGTTTTTCTACAAGTAGCCACAAGTAGTTTACATGGCATCAAAGAAACTGGAAAGTCTGTTTCACTGGGGACAAAAATATGAACAAAATTGTCTTAGGCCTTCTTCTTTTTAGAAGCTGATAAAATGTACATGAATTTTGTATGTACCATTGACAAGGCCTTGTAGATTAATAAATTCTGGTATGTTTCCATGGTCTGAAACAACCAACTGGCACATATTTCTATGCTACACCTACATTATAAAAGTTAAGATGCCGAAATAAATGGTAGAACAATTCAATTCTATTCTTATTCAGTTTGAATGTCAAGAATATTGTCCAAAGACTCAATTAAAGGTGTATACAAATTGAAATAGGAAAAGATTCTGAAAAAAAGTCACCAGATACAAATGCAGCTGAAACCGTTTCACTGGGGACATAAAATTGTTAGGCTCAAGATAAATAAGACTAATTTGTTATTGTTCATAGTTCATTTTTTCTATAATTTCAAACATGGCAATTGCATTTTAGATTTAATATCAATATATAAGTACAATTTTGCAGTTATACATTTAGAAAATGATGTCTTTGATATTTTACCTACATCATAGGGATATCAAGAAAAAGTTCTTGTGAAATATTAGAAAATAACCTATCTTCACAACAAGTAATCAGAAGTAACCAGGAAACATCCTAAACTTAAGATCTTTTAACAGTTAGACTGATATAGTGCCATGCAGCAAAATTGCGTTTCACTTGGGACATTTGTTTTCAGATGACAGATACCAAATGCACATCCTCCTCTCATTTATTCTATTGCTGGTGATCTTTTTGGCACAAACTCTCTTGGAAGATATAAAAGAATGCACACTTGAAGAAGATGGGGAACAATTATAAGCACCCAAACACAAAATGTTTCACTGGGGACAATATGGGGTACCTACAGATATAGCTCTAGCAGATCAAAGTGGAAAGACATGCAACAATAGTTTTATGCTTATTTTAATCTTATAATATCAAAATCACCAAATTAACTTAATTAACAGGTTGCAATTCTACAGAAATCAAATAAGACCAGAATACATTGAGAATCAAGTAAAGGATGGGTTGCAATAAGGGTTCAAAAAATAGATTTTCTTTAAATTCTGTGAATTGATAGGGTTACATAATATCTTTAATTTGTATGTGTAAAAAATCTGATGAGGGCCTATTTTTGGAGATAATGGCTAACAAAGTGGGTGGGGTAAATTGACATGAGAAGGAAATTTTTACTTTGAAGTTTAATAATTTTTTCTGTATAGATCACATCGAATTAAAATTTTGCACATACTTTCAATGTACTGAGGACAGAAGATTTTTGGAATCTTTAATCATGTATATCAGTTTGTTGATTTTCTGTATTCGTCCTTCTGTCAATCTCAGATTTTGCTTATTTTTGATGTACTAACTTTACGAAACTATCTCTACAACCTTTATTTTTCTATGAATTGACATGATATTTTGTGAACATGATCCTGTATGATGTAACTAAATATTTGTAAACTTTGGGTTAAATCCATAGCACAGAACCAAAGTTATTTGACCTTGACCTTCAAAGGTCATTCTAAAAAATAATTTCTCATAATTTTCAGCTATATCTTGATATAAAAATGGGCTTATGAAACATATTTCAATAAATAAAGTCTCATGTATAATATTCTTGCTGCTCTACGTTTGTTCAGAGATAATTTCACAGTAGACCTTGACCTTGGCATACAGAACAATAATGACTATTTAAAAGGAAATCGTCCACTTGCCCCTTCAAAAATCCTTGTTACTATGTGCGAAAAAGTCAGTATCAATCGTGAATTTTCCACTGAACTAAGTAAGTACAACAAGGATATTATGAAAATAACTTTATTTGTTTCAAATTCACTTCATATACCAATTTTCATGATAAATTTTTGCTCAAAATCTTGAATTTTAATATTTTAGAGTAACCTTTGAAGGTCAAGGTCAAATAACTTTGGTTCTGTTCTATGGATTTAATCCAAAGTTTATACATGCTTAGTTACAGTATATAGAATCATGTCCACAAAATATCGTGTCAATTCATAGAAAAATAAAGGTTGTAGAGATAGTTTCGTAAAGTTAGTACATCAAAAATAAGCAAAATCTGAGATTGACAGAAGGACGAATACAGAAAATCAACAAACTGATATACATGATTAAAGATTCCAAAAATCTTCTGTCCTTAGTACATTGAAAGTATGTGCAAAATTTCAATTCGATGTGATCTATACAGAAAAAGTTATTTAACTTCAAAGTAAAAATTTCCTTCTCATGTCAATTTACCCCACCCACTTTGTTAGCCATTATCTCCAAAAATAGGCCCTCATCAGATTTTTTACACATACAAATTAAAGATATTATGTAACCCTATCAATTCACAGAATTTAAAGAAAATCTATTTTTTGAACCCTTATTGCAACCCATCCTTTTGACTAAATTTTCGTCAGCATGTTGTATGTTATAAACCCAGAATGTATAGTCTAAAAAAGGTAATATGCATCTGAAACCTTTAAGAAGATAAAGATTATAAGTCAAAGTTTCATTTAAATACTAAGTTTCCATCACCAAATACCTACACTTTATGTAATAACAGTCCTAATAATGATGTTATCAGAAAATGTCACACAAAAATCGTTTCACTAGGGACAATTTTAGCATCATTTTTTGTTATAAAAATTTTATTTATCAAGATATGTTCATGAAATTTTGTAGATATCTTAACACTAAGGCAACACTTATTTAAGGACAAAAAGCTCACCAAAAGCTTTAAAAATATTTTCTGTAGCTCACTTCGAAAAAAAATCCTCTTTTTTTTTGAAACCACCCATACATGATCTGATTGACCTGTGATGAGTCTGACAAGTTTGTCAAAATTTGGATTTTGGGTATTCGGATAAGGTCCCTTTTAGCGTGACAGGTCACAAATGATTGAAGATCAACAGCATACTGCCAGCAAACTATTTCTGTCTATGAAGGGTACCACATGAAGGAAAGTTAGTGACAAGATAGCGATTTTCTGTAAGATTTCAATCCAACTGAAATTGTTTGCAGAATATGGCACATTCTGATTCAAAATGGAAAAGTTCTAAAATTCTCTAAGAAATGGTTACTGTGGTACACTGACATTTCCTTTTTTTTTCCCTCACAACCTTTCTTGTTTTCTTTCCCAGTGTTGCAAGCTGCTTTATATATAAATGAAGAGTAGTACTCAAAGACAAGTTGTTTGATTTAGATGAATTGCATGTCTTAACCCTTTCCCAAACAAGACCTGGTTTTGACGTCTCTGATGGAATAGGCTTGGGAAAACATTGAACCAAAAGAAGACACTGCTGACAAACAGCAGTTTCTCCTTTTGTCTCAATATTTTCCATGCCATATCTTACACAAATCCTATCTTTAATAACATCCATTTTGTCATTTTTGGTAGTATTTGAAGTGGATCATTCTAAAATTTTGTCGTATGGGAAAGGGTTAAAACAGATAATCTAGAACTAAGGATCGCAGCATTAATTATGCATTTTGGTCCACATTTTACATGGGGTTGTATGTCTTAACATTGACTTGAAACAAAATACCTTGTCATTTCAAACCTTGTCATTAAAATAAACCCTTTGATTTAATCTTGAAAGACATGCATTTGACCTTTACAACGTGTAACTGTAAAGAATGATGCTTCAGAGTGTCAATCAAAGGAATATGCTGACTAGTTTCAACAAAGAATAATGCTTTTTCTGGTTGAGGGAGAATAGAATTGTTAATTCAGTTACAAAGGTTCCAGTGCATTAGTGTTGGTGTATTGTGCTTTGATGTACAAGTTTCTTTATTGTATCTCTACATGTTTGAATGTCTTACTTTGATACTTTGCTCATGTGTTCGGGATCACAACATAGGGTATATAGACTGATTAATTCCCACAACTCTGACAAGCATTCATGCAGAGTATGGTCCCAGTGTATGAAACAAATTATGAACATTCACATTTTCTTATGCTAGCATAGTCCAAAGCCCCTTGTCCTTCTGACTCTAATTCCTGCGGCAAAACTAAATATACCTTTAAAAGCTAGCTTGAGTTTAGTTGAAAAATAATCACACCCCTTCCAATGTATTGCATGCAAGATTTTAGGTGACATTCATGGGTTGCACCGTATGGCATAAGATTTGAACTCTATCTATAATTGAGAAATAAAGTGATAGGCGGTGTTTGACATTCATAGGATTTATTTGCAAATGACATGCAATGTATGGATATTTATTGCTTAATCCTTGAATAACCCTTCTAGTGAAATGTCTGTCTCGATCCATTCTGTATACTCAGCCAGGAGACAAGACCGGGATTTTCAATTTTCTGGCCATTTTTCCACCTCTAGATATACTGTATAAATGGTTCCCCAGCCAAGCTTGTTGGTGATTGACACCAATTATTTACTGCTGAAGATCTGTTCCAGAGGGCCCATTTACTTTTAATGGGATCCCTGCCACCCTAATCAATGTTTCATTGTTTTGATTTCACATGCATGCTTGAATGTTAAAGATCAGTCTGGAAATTCTGTTTTTCAGAAATTCATTTTTTTTAATTTCTTATTCTTTAGGAAGGAATACATCATGTGTTCTAATATTGGGTTTTAAAAGATATATAGAATTTTAAAAATGTTTTCTCTCTTTAACTTGAATTAAGTTCTTTCCCTCTCCCGCACAGTTACAATTATTTTGCACTAAGCCCTTGTTGTGTTCCTGCCTTCTATATCACGGGTGGGCATCAGGGGAGCTACCTCGAAAATGTGGGAATGTGGAGGTAGTTGAAATCCCTGTATTTTGACAAACGGACAAATGTGAGCTCTCCCATTTATTTGTTTTTTTCTTTCAAAGAGCGCATTACTTAAAAATCTGGCGATGCAGTGCAATGCTATTATGTTTTAGCAATGCATGAAGACCGAAAACTCCATTAAATAGTGGAAAATACAAGCAGGACGACATTAATTCCAGGACTGGTGGATTGCATTTTCGCCCTTTGTTGACATATCGACAAGCATCTCGAGGCAGATATTGTACTTTATTTTCAGTTTCTGACCACTATCACATATTTTGATGCAACGTGTAATCAAATTGACTTCAATGATGCAAAAATTTCAGATATTCTGGTCTCCTGAACAGATTAACTGCCCAAAAACTCATTCGTGTTGTTCCCAGACCATCGAGGTAGCGTTAATCTATTGAGATAGTTCCCACGCGTCCCAAACATCTAGCCTTCTGACACATTGATGTGTTGATACACCTTAATGATTCTGGACATCGACCTAATGGCTAGTTGGCGAAAATCAGTTCCGCTAGTCACAGAACTGTGGTGCACGTGCAATAGCTAATTATAGCAGATTTTTTGAGAACTTATAAACAATGAGCAAGAAGTAAGTAAGGGTATTTGCCGTGGCCGGGTATCAAAGCCGGGACCTCTCGAATGAGAGGCAGATCTATGCGCTACCAACTGCGCCATGGCCGCGGTCGGTGAGAAAATAATAACAACAATCAGGTTCCAAATGGCGTAAGATAAAACAACTTAAAAGAAATAGTGGGGAAAAAGCCTACTGTTATCAGCATTTTAGTATTTCCCTCTATACCAGTCTATTATATATTGACTGGTACAGGGACACAAAATTTCATTTTCACAGTATATCTACAGCTTTATGATACTTCAAAATATTCAGACAAAGTAAAAAGTATCTTTATATCAGCAGTTCATAATTTTCCATGAATTTTCATTTTTAAAAATCAAACCTTTGAAAAAGGTTACGCCTCGTCAATCATCTATGGCATTAAAGTATTTATTTCTTCCTTAATTTGGGAAAGTCTTCAATTTTGATAACAAATTTGATCATTTGTTTATACCTTTTACAAAAAGACCTGGTTTTGACCTCCAATATAGACAAAGCTTAGGAAAGTATTGAGACAAAAGGAAAAATGCAAATGTTAAAGTAGTCCTTTTTATGGCTACGTTGAACAAAAAATCATTTTATTGACAACCTTTTTGTCATTTGTAGCAGTTTTCAAATTCGAATAGTCTAAAATTCTGTTGAAGAAAACCCTTTCGAATTTTGAGAAAATAAAGAATCTCTGGAAGCTGCATATGGTTTCACAGTCAATCATCAAATTCTACACTAGGGAGTGATTAACGGCCCAGCCAAGCGAGCCTGGTAATAAATATCACCTTAATGTATTATCAATTTGACAAAGCCAACAAGTGGTCCGAATTTACCGTGGCATCCTCATGATTCTAGTTCTACCCTCTTGTCTCCGCCCTGTACTACGGTGTTGTACAAACTAGCTAACAACATATCAACATGATAGCATGTTTACTTTTGGATGGAGAGGTCCCAGGATTGATTCTCAGGGGATGCTAATGTTTATCCTCAGGTGATATAAAATACATTACTCAGGCTACTAACTGAGTTATATCTGGGGTTGAGAGGTACAGTGTTGGCCTTTTGATCGAGAGGTTCCAAGTTCAATCCCGAGTAGTGGAGGTAGTTCTTTGGCTTTTAAAATCTGCTCAGTCTCAATCTGCACTGGCATAGTTTCTAGGAACAAGAAGTAAGAATTGTAAGAATTTGTTTCCCAATTGATGTAAAATAAACATGTCCAATAGGCTTACTGATATATTGCAAGTATTGTATACCTCACGAGAAATGACCTGGCAGAGCAGCCCATGCTATTCGAATGGAAAGCTCTGCCAGGTCAATTCTCGTCTGCTATAACAGGGAAAAAATGAGGATAGCTATTTCAAGGTTTCTCAATAAGTTTTGTATAACTAGTTACATATGAAAGACAGAAATTACGGTAAATGTTTTTATTATCAAAAATAAAATGTAAAAAGATCAATTAATGGACATTCCGATAAGATGTTCTCTAAGGTTTTGAATCTTGGATGTAGTCAAATGGAAATTGGGTGGTTACCCACAAACATGTGGATATTACTCATTTTGCCCATTTAACCTTTGCACAAACAAAGATTAGATTGGTTTCTCCAATAGATAAAGGGGTTTAGAAAGCATTGAGAGAAAAGATGAAAATGCTGATGATCAGCATTTTCATCTTTTCTCTCAAAGTTTACCATACTGTCACTACACATTGATTGTAGTAGATCTGTTAAATTGAATTTATTCACTGAAATGTCTTTGATAAAGGATGAGTCAAAAGTGTCATCATTTTGGTAAAAGTTGTTTCTCTACTCATTTACTGTCAATTTTTGTGACACCAATGTAAATAATACTGCCCTTGATGGGGGTAATTTGGTCCTTCCCTAACTCCAAACCTATTAATCCTTTCACATACAAAACCTGATTTTGATGCCCTATAAGTAGTAAGACTTGAGAAAACATTGAGACAAAAGAAGAAAATGCTGATAATCAGCATTGTATCATCTAAGTTGCCTCAATATTTTCTTTGATATATTTTACATATATCATTTCCTTATCAACACCCGTTTTTATCATCTTCAGAAGTTTTCACATCGGAACAGCCATTTGGGAAAGAGTTAAGAACTTTGATATCCTTGTAAGTCCCTTTCTTTCTCTTAACCCTTTCCCAAATGGCAAAATTTCAAGGCGGTCCAATTTGAAAGCTGCTGCAGAAGACAAAGTAAATGATCACAAAAGGCCAAAATGTTTATGTTATAGTCAAGAATATATTGAGGCAAAAGGAGAAACTGCTGGTTATCAGCAGTTTCTTCTTTTGTCTCAATGTTTTCCCAAGCAATATCTATTAAGGACGTCAAAATCTTGTCTTGTTTGGGAAAGGGTTAATACATGACATCAGTTGGTTTACCAAAGCAATATATTCATGTCATTTGTATTCAATAGAGTCTTTGTAAGAAATGCACATTTGCATGATAAATACAAATTTTAATTGAATGATATGCAAATTCGAACACCTTAGCCATTCATATACTATCACTGGTTGCAGCTGCACATATTTTGCCTTAATTAGTTTTTTTCCAAAAAACATAATTTTGTCCTTCATTGAAAGGTCTTTGGGGTACATTGTTTGACTCTGTGTGTCTGCCGACCTTTTACATTGAAAAAGTCAGATTAAAAGAGAAATTGTTACATAAGTTATTGAAACATATGAGTAGCAAATGTACTTAATGATGGCTTGAAAAGAATAAATTAAAGAAAATGAAAACATTGAAACAAGTTAAGATTGATAAATCCATTCCCAACCAGTCAAGCTACAACACCCAGGTTGTCTACATGAACACATGGTTTAGAGACAGTGAGTTAAGTATTAAACTGCTTCACGGTTGTTATATTGTGCAAGGATCATGACCAATTTCGTCACATAATTGTGTCAAAGTGCATCTTTATTTGGGAGATAGTATTAACATCAGCAAGAACAGCACAACAGGGTGGTCTAACATGAACACATGGTTAGAGTAGTATTAAGCTGCTTCGTGGTTATTATATTGTGCATGGATCATGGACAATTTTGTCACACAATTGAATTTGTTGGATGATGAATAAAGACGGCCCTGAGTGACCGTTGACTGACCAGTAGTTTATTACACACCTAGCAGATTTGCTCATTTTCGTAGGTGACAAAACGATTGTAATAAATACTGAGCAACTAATTTGTTTTAACCTCACCTTGCCCATATGCTCGTAAAAATGAACCTTTACCAAAATAGGACGTTTAATGATATCCTTTAAGATATTCCAACCCTAAAGAGATTCACATGATGTCGGAATTTTTGGTGCGATGCCGTTAACATTTGTTACGTATCCGAACGTATTTGGCTCATATGTCAAATATTTGGTTGTGGAACGTACCACCGCTGAATGTTTACGTCATCGCCCAAATAATTCTGATGTCACGAGAATCTCGTTATGGGTGGTATACCTTAAGAAGAGATGGTCAGGGAACATTGAAGGAAAAGCAAAACACGATAACAAACATTTTCCTTTCATCCTTCAATATTTTCTGTGCTATTGATTTCAGAAATTCCAAAATTATTTTTGCATCAATTTGTCATTTAAATCACCTTGAATCCCTATTTTACTGACCAAAGTTTATGCTGTTTCTGGAATGGTTAATAAATGTACATGCTATTCAATGTGATGTCTGTTGCATACTATGAAACTGTGTTATGCTGATTTTTACTGAGCAAGCTCTGATCTTTAGATTCATGTTGGTCTCCTTGAAGGCTTTAACCCTTTCCCAAACAACAAAATTTTAAGCTTGTCCAAATTCAAAGATGTTGCCACAACAATTTTAATGTGATGAAATTTCAAAATTTTACAACTTTTCTTCATTTTCCACAATGTTTTCCAAAACCTTTATCTTGTTGGGCGTCAAAAGGTGTCATAAGCGCGCATTGTGAGATAATGGGTTAAGCGCTATTTTCCAGATCCCATATGGCTAAATAAAAAAGCATATCAGTAGGACATGTTTTACTATACCTAGGAAAGCTGTAATAAGTCAATAAAACAGAGATTATCAGCTTCTTTGTCTGTGAAACATACTTATGTCTGTGAAACATACTTTTGTAGTCTTTGAGAAAGTACAGCAGTACTTTCTCAGTGCATTTTATTTGAAAATGAAAAGTTCCAGATGACTCTACTGTTGGAATTTCAGAATTTTCTTTGACTCCCCGAAATTCTTTCTAAAGCTTTCTTTATTATAAACTTTATGCTGTCAAAAATGTTAGGGATTGTTTCAAAAAGATTGTGTTCATCAGGCTATTATGTTTTTGCTGTGGTGTTGCACTTGCCTGTCTGTATTTCTTCCCCAAAATCATAGTTGTTCTGAAGAATGTGATACATAATTCAAATAATTGTTTGCCAAGCCAGTTTTCCTGATCATTCTGGGTGTGTTCTGGCACTGATTGAAGACTAGTATCTAGTAATGAAGTAAGAGCTTTGTACTCTGATCAACCTGTAAATGGAGATCCTCGCATATTAATTTTGGCAATAAAAACAGTTTCTGGTACATAAGTACCTCTTATGTTCTGTGTATCCTAGATTGCCATGAAGTTTTTAGACAAATTGCTGCTTTTCATTGAAAACCTCGTAACTGCAGCTTGGTTTAAGCTGCAGTTACGAGGTTTTCATTGAAAAGCAACGAAATATTTCCTCAGTTATGATAATTTTGATTGTACAGATTTTCTGCAGAAGATGTCCCTTTCATAGATCGCAAAAAAACTCTAGAGAATTATTCAATAACTGAAAGATGTTGCTGACAACAAAATGAGTAAGGAGGGTCCTAACAATTGTGCTGTAAAAGGAAATGACCATAAATAAAAAATTGTTTATGGTCATTGTATAGTCATCCTATGATGCTAACATTGTCAGGATTTCCATAGTACACTTCATTACAGAACTTACTGCAAAAACGCAGTGTTTTGCGTGGCTTATGTAACATTTATTTTGTCGTGTGCATTTAACACATTTTAATTAGGAACAGTCTGAAATTTTATTGTCAGGAAATGAATCAAGAAAGTGTTGCATTTTGTATTTTGACAATACCTATAGGATGAGGTAACTAGCAATAAAACTGAAATATCTCTGAATTTATCGCACAATTTCTTGTTTTATTTGTTGCCCAGGGAAACATCAAAAATGAATTTTCTGCAAAAGATTGCAATATTAGAGGATAATTCGCCTTCAATACCATATGGGTTTGGTAATGAATTACAAAACAAGAGAAAATACATGAGGAAGTTCTTGTTTAAGATGTTACCAAGAACAATACAAGTCCATTTATTTTCAACGACCTTGAGTTTGATTAATTTTTTGCAGTTTAAATTATCGAATGACAAAACAAATATTAATTCGAAAACCTTAATGGATGGCCTTGGTATATTTGCTAAGTTTTAAAATGGTTTCAAAGAAGTTTCTTTACGTTTTCCAAAGCTTTTGCCGTAAAGGCTGCCATGCAAACTCGGACATTGCTTTGGAAAGGGATAAATTCATTTATAATGCTCATGATCATTCCATATCCATGCAAAATTACAAAAACTGCTCTTCATTTTCTCACATTTTTTTCATTGGAAATAAATGATTTTTCAGCACTATGATATGAGTCTATCAATGTAGCTATATTTTTCAGCTATTTTGATGAGCTCTACAGATGTGAACTAGGCACATTGTGGTACATTTTTGTAACAGTTCAATGATTGAGGTGGAATCAAATCTGCTTACTGCAGAAAACTGATGTCATAAATAAATGGGAATAAATAGGAACTTAATGTTAAAACAGCTCAATGTTATCAGTGATTTGTTATTTCCGGCAATGTCTAATCTCTATGTTTCTCTGACCTCTAAGGACCAAAGTTTATGCAATATTTGAACAAGGAATATTGAAAAAAAAAAGAATTGAAAATGATTGTGTTACCTCTTAGTCATCCTTGAGAGAAAGAGAAAAAAATTGTAACAAGCAAATTTTACTAATAGAGCAATCCTAGAAATGTTTTGGTAGGCTTAAAGGGACATTTCATTCCAATTTCAATTTTTTAATGTATGTCTTGATGCCAAGATTGGTTATTCTAATGAATATAAATACTATTGGCTTTTTGAAGTTGTTGCCAATAAGCGAGAAACACGCATTTAAGGTTGAGACATAATCGATAAATTGCATATAAATCCGAACTGTTGTCCACAACAATTTGTTTAATTTCAACACAAAAATATAAATTTCTCGTAAACGGCGCAATATTTTGGCTCGAAATTTTCAGAATTTCCATAAGAAAATATGCTCTTTCGGATAAAAATAAAAGTAAAATTTATGACAAAAAATTCTGAAATGTCACTTTAATAAAATATAAAATAATATAAGACACAAGCCTTCTTTAAATTTTGCACAGTCTAGCGTTTTCATTGTTTCTCAGAATTTCTGTATTTATTAATCTAATATCCCTCCAAAACAGCTGACTTTAGTACACTATCATTTGAATCAATTAGATGAGTCACTATAATCTGCGATTAACTTTTGTTTGAAGCAGCTGCCAAAACTTGCAACATTCTCCCAGGGTTTTGATAAAAATCCAACAACTGATGGATAAATGTGGGACCCATCATGCTGAAAGGGACCTTCTGGGAAGTTGGTAAAAACCAAATTTTAAGAAGTATAGCATGCTAAGCAGACATCAACCAGATTTAGCATTTGAAAAATGAACAAATGAAAGACAGGATAGAAAAACTAGATTCAGAAAAGTACTTAGGGTGAAAAGTTTTGATCCTTAAGTCAGTGTGTGATTACTCACTGTGCAGGCTGTCTAGAGTTCATATGTATTTCGCTTCCTAGAAGTTTCCTTTTACTGTGACTCTTGTAATAAATGTTTTCTATCTTATCTGTCATAATTCATACACCATTAACTGTATACTTTCCCAAGACCTCTCTAGATGAACTGTAATGATAATTTTAAAGCTTTGGAAATGATTGAAGAAAAAGAAGAAAATGCTGATAACCAGCATTTTCTTCTTTTCCTTCAATGATTTCTATGTTATGACGTTCATACTGTCCATTTTATCGTTACTACCAATTGTTCATCTTCAATGCCCTTTTAATTCCAACTGTGTATGATTTATAATTTGTGAAAGGATCATATTTTGAAGAGATCCAGCAGTGAATCTGGGAAGATTTTGTTTTATTTACTATGAATTTACACTTTCTCTTAAGATGATATCATTATGAATACTAACTCAGTAGTTCTCAGAACTAGGTATATAAAATTTTACATTGGAACATTTGACAAAGCTGATAGATGAGAATCATATTGTTTTTGTGATTGCAAAACGTGGTAACTACAGCTTTAATCAAGCTGTAGTTATAAGGTTTTGCATTAACACCGACAATTAGTCACTAGCTAAGATGTTGTATTGGATTAGCATTAAGGCTCAAACTAGATTTTGTCTTTTTTATGGCGTGAGAAATCTTGGGTACATATGGTTAGTTGCACCAGACCAGGTTTAGAACAGAACTGCAAAAAAAAGTTGATCATGGTAAACAAAATCAGCGATGTTATCGAATATTTAGTTTAATTAATTGTCCTAATTTTATCAGTTTAGTTTATGCTGCTTCTTAACCCTTTCCCACACATTGACGCTTTTGGACGCCCCACAAAATAAAGGCTTTGGAAAACATTGTGGAAAATGAAGAAATTGCTTGTGACAAGCAATTTCTTCATTTCCCACATTGTTTTCTACCAAGAAAGACCAAAAAAATGTTAATTTTTGTTCAATAGAAATTGTCGTCTGCAACACCTGTGAGTTTGGGGCTTGGCTAAGATTTTGTTGTTTGGTAATGGGTTAATTGTTATTGCAGATACTGTTGCAATCATAACCGATCAATCATAGCGTTGAGTAAATTTATCCAACATTATCCCTTTGAAAAACTGCAAATACCATATCTGACTTTCAATTCGGAAACTGCTGCAGATGACCAAATCAACAATAAAGATTCGCATAAATCCACAGAAAATGTTGTAGCTAAAGGAGCATTTTCTTCTGTTGCCTGTTTCAAAATCTCTACAAGGGAAGTAAAAACCAGATATAGTTTTGGTAAAAAGATGAATCCACATAAAAGGGAGAGAACTCTGACCATAATTACTGATATACCTGTGAGAGTTACTTCCCTTTGTTCATTTGCTTCTTGTATCATTCCAGGTGAACCTTCTCCTGATTCATCATGCCAGTCCGATCTCAGTCAACAAGGATAAGAAAACACCACTTGATCTCGCCTGCGAGTTTGGACGATATAGGGTTAGTATAATAGTCTCTTTTCTTTTTCCCATTACCAGATGGAATATAAACTGACACGATTTAAAAACGCAAAAAGGTACTTTTACAAATGGTATCTCCTACATCTTACAAAACCGATGTATAGCCATGTAAAAGTGTAAATGTTACAATTGTTAACATGACAGGTCAGAAAATGACCTTTAAAGCCACGAATAATGCCTGAATGGACGTAAGATTATGCCAAAATGCATGTTGAGTCAAGAGTCTGGCATCGAACATCTACGACAGCGAACCCAGTGTTTTCACAGGCGATTTATCACCATGTCGCGATGTATAGGCCGCCCGCGATTACCACCCATAGCATTTGCTGTAGACTGAGCCGTCACAAATCTGTTGCGTTAGTGACGTTGACGTATACAATTATGTTGACGTGCAGTTGTTACATGCATCTGACCGGGACGCGGGTGGTCTGTAAATCTTCCAGTGCTGTTTACACGTCTCATAGACCTTGGAACAGTCGATTCGGCTTCATTAAAGCGTCCAGCTACCTTCATTTGCGAAACACGGCAAACCAAAAGCCAAAAAACTCGGTTCCTTTTTCGCAAAGTAAGCCTCAGCATTTTATACACATTTTTCTTTCGTTGTTCTCGTATGTTTTAAATAAGTAAATCAAAGTGGCAATATGTACACAAAAAATCTTAGTGATTTAACTCGTGGTCTGAATGCACGAGACACACGAGCATTTAGTGATGGGCAGTTCAGATGTCCGTATAGTTTACAGAAAACACGACAAAATCGCTTGGGCGTGAAGCGTATACATTGTCTCATACAGGTCCCCAAATATGGTGCCGATCGAGGCAATAGGAAAGAAATTGTTAATGAAAACGTGTTTTGCGTTTTTAAATCGTGTCAGTTTATGTTTAGACTTGTCCAAATTCAAAGATGGCGCAGACAAAATTCCTTGTCACAAGCAATTTCTTCATTTTATGTTTTCCAAAGCATTTATCTTGTGAGGGTCAATGTGTGGTAATGGGTAAATCACTCTGAGGCCTAAATATAATGGTTTATTAAATATAAGGTAAAATATAAATGATATAATCATTGAAAACAATTTTAGTTACTTTAAAGCATGTCGTCGTTGTAAATGCAAAACCTCGTATCTCGGTTTTGGAAAATTTTAAAGGGGAGGGAAAAAAGTGTATTAACTTTTCCCGAACTGAAATGTCTCACTTGAAATTTGGACATATTGTTCACAAATAATGTGTCAATAATACTGATCAGTAAAAATATCTCAAAACCTGCTAGAATCGTCTACACTGGGCACACAAGTTTGTACTTTGAAAATTGCACCAATCGACATACGAGGTTTTGCATTTACACCGACGATGTATCTTCCAATATATGCATCAAACTTTTTATAACTCAATACATTGCATGATTTCAATTAAAAGAATAATTTAATGAGTAGTATAGGTCAGCTGTCTGTATAAATGACCAGGCCGACCATCTCTAGCTAGTAGCTAGAGATGCTCTGCCAGGTTATTTATCAGGACCTATACATGTGAATAGTTTGCTCTGATTTATTTTCAGGTTGTGGATTTATTACTGAGAAGTAACTTATGTAGTCCTCTACTGTCGGATAATGGTAGTGATATGACAGAAAGTAAAGCTACATGTTTACATCTAGCTGCTAAAAATGGTCATCAAGACATTATCAGGCGAGTGTATGGGTATATTTGTATAGTCATTTATTGTGTACGGGTATATTTGTGTAGTCATTTATTGTGTACGGGTATATTTGTGTAGTCATTTATTGTGTACGGGTATATTTGTGTAGTCATTTATTGTGTACGGGTATATTTGTGTAGTCATTTATTGTGTACGGGTATATTTGTGTAGTCATTTATTGTGTACGGGTATATTTGTGTAGTCATTTATTGTCCATACTGGTAGTGATATGACAGAAAGTAAAGCTACATGTTTACATCTAGCTGCTAAAAATGGTCATCAAGACATCATCAGGTGGGTATGACGATGCATATGTATTTTACATATAGTTCTTATAACTTACAAGTTTATTTTGATTCTTCTTCTCGGAAACTGCCCTTATACTTGCATGGAATGTGCAAGTGCATTGACAATTTGAAGTGGCAATTAGCATCACATAAAGTTTGATTGCTTTACATGCTCATCTGATGTAACGGTATTTGACATTAGCTTTAGAAATATATGTCAAGGGACATAACTCTATATGCATGTTAAAGATTGTTCAGGCAGTTGTCTTTCTTTACCTAGAACTTCCATCAATGTCTGTCCGGCTATCTCTCAAACTGGGGAAAAATTAAGGAGTGTAAAACATTAATGTAATACTTGTCTGTTTTATTGTGCTTCCCGAAAAATTCAGGGGAGCATGTAGTTGCCACGCTGTCCATCCGTCGGTCTGTCCACAGCCAGATCTCAGCAACCCTTGGAGCAAATTCAATGAAACTTCACATGTGAACTTGTTAGGGTTATCCCTAGGTACATTTTTAATCCATTTATGAATTTGAGACTGCGTCATGGAAAAAGGGGCCTTAATGTATAAATTTGTTTTTCTCTAATATCTCATCATTTAATGGGCAGAATTTAATGAAATTTTGTAATTAAGTGATAAATTAGATGTTCTAGAAATAATGTGAGTACAAAAAATCTGTCTTGGAATAAGGGGGCTTAATATTATGTATGATAGCATTTTTTGTGACAAACACTTATTCTGGGAGCATAATGTGTCTATGACGGCTCTTGTTAATCATTGATATTAATTTTTATTGAAGATCAATTGTCGGATTCATACAGATTAGATTTGGTTCACTATTTGGTTTTGCTATGTTCCTTTCTTGAATTTAGTCTGCACTTTGAGTTGCAAAAAAGGCTGGCAGAGATTAGCTTGAATTGGGGAAAAAAGAAAACATATGATGATGTTCCAGAGAAAAGACAGTACAATAGCAGATTTTATTGACGCTGAGGAAATGGAATGTGTAATAATGGGAAGAATTTATCACAGCCATAAAAGAGAAAATGATGTTGGGTAATTTCTCATAATCTGTCTCTCAAAATGCCAGTTTTTATAGAAAAAATCAAGCTTTTTTACATAATTTGCTTTGCTTTGATCCATTCCCAAACAAGACCTGGTTTTGATGTCCCTAATAGAATTTGACTTGGGAAAACATTGAAACAATAGAAGAAACTGCTGATAACCAGCAATTTCTCCTTTTGTCTCAATATTTTCTATGCCATATCATACACAAATCATGTATTTAATTACACCCATTATATTGTCTGTGGCAGCTCTCAAATTGGACTACCCTAAATCTTTGTCATTTGGGAAAGGGTTAATTAAACTTGATGAATATCTCTATTTCTGGAGGCTGATTCTATTCTTACCGCTGCTTTCTCAGACAATGACGTATTTCGGCTACAATTTGAGATCAAGACTTTTCTCCTTTCGCCTCAGTATTTCATATTTCTTATTTTGTCATGTGTATTGGCTTTCAATGATTGGAAAATGGTTAAAATATTGGGTGAAAAATAGAAAATTCTATGGATCTGTGACAATAACATCTACCTTAGTACTAATTAGAATTCATTGCTCTAACTTGTACATATTTGTTTGATGAAATATGAAATGGATTTTAAACCAAGCAAAGCGAGCACACATTTGGTTAAATCTGCATTCTATTTGAGGTTTGAATTATGCAAATTGATTTTCTGAAACATGGCCATGATCACGCTGAGTGTGCAAATGTCAAAGACAATTATTTTAACCAAGAATCGTTTAGTCCTACATTGTGAACCAAAATGTTCAGTTGAACAAATTCAAATTTGCCTGACTCCTATTTATATTCATTTGTCTTTTGATTGATTTAGTTTTTGGTTCTTGGGTATAGACTAATTTCAATAAAGTTTTCTTCTCCGTTCAGATTCAATATAAGTCCTTCTTAGAATTGCACAGACTCATGCTAGATAGGTTTAGGCATCAGAACAATATTGGGGGCAGTCTTGGCATGAGCAGCTGCGAGGTATTGTTACAATCATTGGGTCAAAAAGAAGGGAATAACATTGGAAGTACCAAGTTCTTCACCTTCAATGGACAACTAGCTTCCCGTTATCATTCACTAGAATTGAAAAAGACAAGTACTGCTATTTCATATTGTTGATGGAGGAACAGAAAAAGAAATATAAGTCTATAAGCCATGTAGACACATTTATCATTCAGAGATATTGTCTAGATGACAAAATTTCTATCTAGATCTGCAGGATCTGATAATATCCTTTTCCCACAACCTAAATCCTTTATTTTTCATCCAAACCCAATGTTGTGGGTACTCATTAGAATCGTCTCATCGAGACGATTCTAATGAGTACCCACAACATAGGGTTTTGTGGATGATTTAAGAAACTTGAAATGAAAAATTGTAAAATTGGTTGATCTAATCCAAAACTGCCATATTTCCCTAGACAGTCTTTCTTGTTGGCTGTTATGAGATGGTGTTTCATTTTATTTATGGAACAAAGCGTCAGTAATTTGATTTTTTCAGAATTTTCTTCTCTAAATGATCAATTTGATATCCCTAAACTGGAAATGTAGGTAACAAGAATCCTCATTATATTGCGTTAAGAAATTGATCATGGAAAATGAATTACAAATGTAGCTGCTCTTGATTGAATTGTGGCGAGCAAAAAATGAGAAAAAATGTGTGCCTCTTTCCTGTACATTATGATGCAGAATGCTTAGAAAACATTCTGTTAATAGAAAATGCTAATTATTTGTTATTTTCGGTGGATTTGGTGCTGTGGAAACATGCTTGACTTGTAACTCAGGGATATATCGCTGGTTTGAACCCGATCCCATGTGGTCTTTTGGATGAGGCTTTAAATCGAGGCCCTGTTTCCATAATATGTGACCTTTATTGTTGAGTGGGACGTAAAACTCCATTCAATCCAATCCAATTCTTTTAATTTTCCCATATGATATGTTTCAGAACATGTAAATTATAATGGCAAAGGGTTAAATAGCTGCAAGAAGAACAATCATTTGTTTTCAACAGAGAATTAGGAGGTTGCTGTTGCAAAATGGATTAAATTGGCTCAAAATTTAATAGAATGTGGAAAAGTTCTACAAAATCCAATTATTATTGAGGGCATGCATTTGTTGGGTTTTCTTGAAAATGAAGAAATATTTCGCAGATTTGTTGTTTTTAATTCTAAGGAATGTGTGCTTAGGAAAAATTAATAAACATTACGAAACCTCCGGTGACAAAATTGTGGAGTTTTTGAAATCAATAGTAGAGGTCAAGGCAAATGAATTTCACTACCATTGTTTTATGCTGACTATGCAAATTGCTATAGCTTTTAAAGCCTTTCCGGAATAACACTAATGGTTATGATGTGCCTTATAGAAAATACTTCGGAAAATATTGAGATAAAAGAAGAAAATATTGATAATCAGCAATGACCTGTTTGCCTCAATATATTTTTTCGCTTTAAAATATACACAAATTTGACTATTATTACCATCATTTTGAAAGCTGCTTTTAACGAGAAATATTAAAAGCAACTTTCTAATATGAGCTGTCAATGCTTAAGAAAGGATTAATTAAGCTGTTTATGATAGGACATTGAATACATTGTCACTTTTCAACAAAAACCATGTAACTGCAGCTTGTTTTAAGCTGCAGTTACGAGGTTTTCGTTGAAAAGCAAATGATCAAACACGCAAATGATCTAATATTTTGTCATCTGGTAAAGGGTTACTGCATCACAGTGAGATGCAGGGAGGAGTAGCAGCTCAGTTTGACATGTATAGTCTATTATAAGATACAGGAAATTGAAAAGACCTCATCTAAAATTTATGTTGTACAGGATAGATAATGGGAGAACATTCAAGAAATACTATAGATTTTGTTGAACCTGCAGTCGTGTCATACTTGGAATATATATCATATTTAGTGAGCCCATGCATACAGATTTTAAATTTGTTCTGTTTTCAAGAAAATTTTAAGTAGCATTGAATTGAACCCCATCCATTCAATCAATCCAGATTTGAGAAATGAAGCTAAGAAATTGTACTACAGCGTTAAAGCGTAAATAGTATTTTTAGGTCACCTGACCGAAGGTCATGGTGACCTATTGCGACCGTGTTTCGTCCGTCGTCGTCCGTCGTGCGTCGTGCGTCGTGCGTTAACTTTTTACATTTTCGACTTCTTCTTGAGAACTATTGGACGGATTACAACCAAACTTGGCAGGGAGCATCCCCATGGGAAGCCGCTTCAGATTTGTACGAATCATGAAGTTATCTCCCTTTGGGGCCCCATAAAGGGCCAAAAAGGGGTTAAATAGGGTACATCTTAAAAAATCTTCTTCTCATGAACCGGCTGTTGGATTTGATTTACATTTGGTATTTAGAGTCTTTAGGGCAAGGACAACAAAGTTTGTACAAGAGAAAAAAATCCGCCCAGAAATGACCGTGCTGGGGATGGGGGATGGGAGGGGGGTCGCGTTATTAGTTAACTTAACATTTTCGACTTCTTATTAAGAACCATTGGTTGGATTTCAACCAAACTTGGCAGAAAGCATCCTAATTGGAAGCTGCTTCAGACTTTGTACAAATCATGGAGTTATCTCCCTTTGGGGTCCCATAAAGGGCCAAAAAAGGGGTAAATTGGGTACATCTTAAAATATCTTCTACTCATGAACCGGCTGTTGCATTGGATACACATTTGGAAGTTAAAGTCTTTAGGGCAAGGACTACAAAATTTGTACAAGAGAAAAAAACTCGTCAATAAATGGCCGTGCTGTGGATGGGGGATGGGAGAGGTTCGCGTTATTACTTAACTTTGAACATTTTCTTCTTCTTTTTGAGAACCATTGGACAGATTTCTACCAGACTTGGCAGGAAGCATTCCAATGGGATGCCGCTTCAGATTTTTACAAATCATGGAGTTATCTCTCTTTGGGCCCCAAAAGGTGCCAAAAGGGGGTAAATAGGGTACATATTAAGAAATGTTCTATTGTTGGATTGAATTCACATTTTGGTATTTGAGTCTTTAAATAAGTTTGTACAAGAGAAAAAAAGACTGTCAAGAAATGGTGGTGCTGGGGGGTTGCGCTTTTTGTTAACTTAACATTTTCCATAAATGTTTCTGCTCATTTGATTCAGGTGACCGATAAGGCCCTCTGGGCCTCTTGTCAAATTACCTGCATTTTCTATCCCTGGATGCAAGTTATAGAATTATAACATTGCCTTCTTAAGTCCAGTCATAATTTTATGACTAGTCTTAACCCTCTCCCAAACAAGACCTGGCTTTGACGTCCCTAATAAGAAAAGGCTTGGGAAAATATTGAAACAAAAGAAGAAACTGCTGATAACCAGCAGTTTCTCCCTTTGTCTCAATATTTTCTGTGTCATATTTTACACAAATCCTCTCTTTAATAACATCCATTTTGTCATTTGTGGCAATTTTTGAAGTGGATCACCCTAAAATTCTGTCGTTATGGAAAGGGTTAAGTCCAGTCATATTTTTATGACTAGTCCTAAGTTTTGTCGTGTGGGAAACATATAATTTGTGAACATATTAATTACAATATAAAGCCTCTCTTACAACCCGTCGTGGGTCTTTTTAAATCAGATGTTTTAAAACTCTGCAAAATCGCACGATTTATAAAGACGCATGACGGGTTGTGAGAGCGCCTGAAAATATTGTCCAGTCAATTCTTTGCTGCATGCAGTCTGCGTCATGGTTGCGTCCACCAAAATCGTATGTTGCAAATGCGTGCATTGCACAACTAAATGTACGTTTTAGACGCAGACCGCACGCAGGAGCATGTACGACCGGTTGTAAGAGAGGTTTAAGTGAATGCTGCAGGTGGTTTTGATACCTACATGTAACTTACTGATGTTGGTGATTTGTGAACATATTCATCACGATATAAGTGAATGCTGCAGGTGGTTTTGATACCTGCATGTAACTTACTGATGTTGGTGATTTGTGAACATATTCATCACGATATAAGTGAATGCTGCAGGTGGTTTTGATACCTGCATGTAACTTACTGATGGTGGTGTACTGATATATTACAAGTGATAGGTTCCTTCTTGTTAGCTCCTCTAATAGTACAATAAGCTCTGCCAAATCCTCTGAACCCAAGCCAAACTGTCATGTTTCTATAGGAGTCTATATACTGTGTAGATATACTATATTATATTGTGTGCGTAGGCAGTTAATGCTTAAAAGAAAAAAAAAACTTGGTATCAATATTTTCCTCTCTTGCCTCATTGTTTCCAATATTTGTTTTGTAAAAGGTGCATGTAACTTAGGGATTATATAATGAAAGAGTCAAAGTGAAAGAAGCTTATGAAATTCCATGGGGAAGGTGGCCATGTTGAAGCCATAATTCAGTAAAAGAAGATACCATGTAACATTTAGTCAATATGATTGATAAGTAATGGTTGGAAGGGCTTATCAGTATGAGGCATTAGAGAAGAAGCAAAATTACTTAAAACTGTCAGCAAAGCATACAGACTTTAATTTTTTTTTCTAAAAGTATCATGACACCATTATTGAAGAAAGATTGGGAAAAGAAGGCAGCAAGGCACATTTTAGAGATTGGCAGTGACAAAGGATGGGGACAGTACAAAGGGCTCAGTGGATAACTAGGTGCACAGGTTTATTGGCCAGAGGCTTTTCCTAACTTTCTACTAGTATCATGTAAGGTCATGTTATAAATTTCAATTTTGAAATGTCATACTTAAGTATGGAACATTCTGTGATGTTATTGAGGAATTTCACAGTGTATATCTATTGATCTAAACATATCTAATGAAGGATAACAAAATGTTGAGGAAAAAAAAAATAACTTACAAAAAATATTGATGTTGTAATCTATGGCTAATAAACAATCTGAATGAGAACAGCACAGGTGTAACCTTATTGCTGAAGTTCTGGGAAGAAATATTCTTCATGAAATTTCCTCTTGTAAAGGACAAACAATTTTTGTCCACTCACAATTCAAGTCAGCTGCAGTTAGTTATTTATGTGTGCTATTCTTTAACCCTTATCATGCTGAATTAATTTTGACTAGTACACCTCCGTACCACTGAATTAATTCACTGTGCACAGCGTGTAAATGGGGTGCACCTATTCTGACACTATAAATTAAATATACATGTATGAGGCATTTTAGCCCTATAAACCCTATGTTTTTGAAAGAAGACTACATACCGTGTAGGACCATCGAGAATTCCGTGTTGTTGATTCACTTTGACCCACTTAAATTGCATCATAACAAATCCGTTGTCAATCAAGCCCGACCCACTAAAAGTGACAGTTGGTTCGTTCCGCTATCGGGGCGATTATTCCATCGGTATTTAACACACAAAGTCCAAATCTACGATATTTTGTTCCAAATAATTATATTTCTAAACATCACTACTATAGTCACTTTCCGTTTAAAAGCCACTATCATCAAAAATTCACGCACAACTTCATCAACATGCTTGCCTTCTGAGCGCCGCCATTTTGGATTAGGGTTTTCCCAATTTCACTCTTGAATATTCAGTGCATCATTATGACGTCTAAGGCTTTTGGTTGGCTGATATTTTTACAGAATTGACCTTCACTGAGAGTGTCCTACTAAATATAGCTCAAAACTTGCATAAAACATGATCAGTTCGTGAATACGAGGCTCATATCTAGGGAACCCCTTTAGCGCGACCTAGGGTCGCACTTAGCGGTGGCGAATGGGGTAGGGCAGCGCGACCTGTGGTCGCGCTTAGCATGATAAGGGTTAAGATAAGGGCTGCGGCCATGGCACAGTTGGAAGAGCATCTGCCTCTCATTCGAGAGGTCCCGAGTTATATACCCGGTGTATCAGTTTATCTTGGCCCCTGGGCAGCTTGGCCCACGGGGGCTAAGCTACCCGCGGGCAGCTTGGCCCCCGGGGGCCAAGCTACCTCGGGGTATCTTAGCCCCCACCCTGGGTAGCTTGGCCCCCACCTAAAATCCTTTTCCAGAGTCCCCTAAAATACAAAACAATGTCTGTAAATATTACACCTACTGCTAAATGAAAAGAAAAAACACAGTTTAATGTGTTTTGGTCAAATTAATTTTTCGCCTTTTTGGCGTAGAATAGGGGCGGGGGCTAAGCTACCCAGGCCTGGGTAGCTTGGCCCCCACCTAAAATCTTTTTCCAGAGTCCCTCAAATTACAAAACAATTTCTGTAAATGTTACGCCTACTGTTAAATGAAAAGAAAAACCAAAGTTTAATGTGTTTTAGTCAAATTAATTTTTCGCCTTTTTTGGTGTAGAATAGGGGCGGGGGCCAGGCCTGGGTAGCTTGGCCCCCACCTAAAATCTTTTTCCAGACTCCCTCAAATTACAAAACAATGTCTGCAAATGTTACGCCTACTGTTTAATGATGAGAAAAAATAAAGTTTAATGTGTTTTGGTCAAATTAATTTTTCGCCTTTTTTGGCGTAGAATAGGGGCGGGGGCCAAGCCTGGGTAGCTTGGCCCCCACCTGAAATCTTTTTCCAGAGTTCCCTAAGATACAAAACAATGTCTGTAAATGTTACGCCTACTGTTTAATGAAAAGAAAAACCAAAGTTTAATGCGTTTTGGTCAAATTAATTTTTTGCCTTTTTTTGTGTAGAATAGGGGCGGGGGCCAAGCTACCCAGGCCTGGGTAGCTTGGCCCCAACCTAAAATCTTTTTCCAGACTCCTCAAATTACAAAACAATGTCTGAAATGTTACGCCTACTGTTTAATGAAAAGAAAAACCAAAGTTTAATGCGTTTTGGTCAAATTAATTTTTCGCCTTTTTTGCGTAGAAAAGGGGCGGGGGCCAAGCTACCCAGGCCTGGGTAGCTTGGCCCCCACCTAAAATCTTTTTCCAGAGTCTCTCAAATTACAAAACAATGTCTGTAAATGTTACGACTACTGTTAAATGAGAAGAAAAAACAAAGTTTAATGTGTTTTAGTCAAATTAATTTTTCGCCTTTTTTGGTGTAGAATAGGGGCGGGGGCCAAGCTACCCAGGCCTGGGTAGCTTGTCCCCCACCTAAAATCTTTTTCCAGTCTCCCTCAAATTACAAAACAATGTCTGTAAATGTTACGCCTACTGTTGAATGAAAAGAAAAACCAAAGTTTAATGTGTTTTGGTCAAATTAATTTTTCGCCTTTTTTGGTGTAGAATAGGGGCGGGGGCCAAGCTACCCAGGCCTGGGTAGCTTGGCCCCCACCTGAAATCTTTTACCAGAGTTCCCTAAAATACAAAACAATGTCTGTAAATGTTACGCCTACTGTTTAATGAAAAGAAAAACCAAAGTTTAATGCGTTTTGGTCAAAATTTTTTTTTTGCCTTTTTTGGTGTAGAATAGGGGCGGGGGCCAAGCTACCCAGGCCTGGGTAGCTTGGCCCCCACCTAAAATCTTTTTCCAGACTCCCTCAAATTACAAAACAATGTCTGTAAATGTTACGCCTACTGTTTAATGAAAAGAAAAAACAAAGTTTAATGTGTTTTGGTCAAATTAATTTTTCGCCTTTTTGGCGTAGAATAGGGGCGGGGGCCAAGCTACCCAGGCCTGGGTAGCTTGGCCCCCACCTAAAGTCTTTTTCCAGAGTCTCTCAAATTACAAAACAATGTCTGTAAATGTTACGCCTACTGTTTAATGATGAGAAAAAATAAAGTTTAATGTGTTTTGGTCAAATTAATTTTTCGCCTTTTTTGGCGTAGAATAGGGGCGGGGGCCAAGCTACCCAGGCCTGGGTAGCTTGGCCCCCACCTGAAATCTTTTTCCAGAGTTCCCTAAAATACAAAACAATGTCTGTAAATGTTACGCCTACTGTTTAATGAAAAGAAAAACCAAAGTTTAATGCGTTTCGATCAAATTAATTTTTTGCCTTTTTTTGTGTAGAATAGGGGCGGGGGCCAAGCTACCCAGGCCTGGGTAGCTTGGCCCCCACCTAAAATCTTTTTCCAGACTCCCTCAAATTACAAAACAATGTCTGTAAATGTTACGCTTACTATTTAATGAAAAGAAAAAACAAAGTTTAATGTGTTTTGGTCAAATTAATTTTTCGCCTTTTTTGGTGTAGAATAGGGGCGGGGGCCAAGCTACCCAGGCCTGGGTAGCTTGTCCCCCACCTAAAATCTTTTTCCAGTCTCCCTCAAATTACAAAACAATGTCTGTAAATGTTACGCCTACTGTTGAATGAAAAGAAAAACCAAAGTTTACCCAGGCCTGGGTAGCTTGGCCCCCCGCCCCTATTCTACGCCAAAAAAGGCGAAAAATTAATTTGACCAAAACACATTTAACTTTGTTTTTTCTCATCATTAAACAGTAGGCGTAACATTTACAGACATTGTTTTGTAATTTGAGGGAGTCTGGAAAAAGATTTTAGGTGGGGGCCAAGCTACCCAGGCCTGGGTAGCTTGGCCCCCGCCCCTATTCTACACCAAAAAAGGCGAAAAATTAATTTGACTAAAACACATTAAACTTTGGGTTTTCTTTTCATTTAACAGTAGGCGTAACATTTACAGACATTGTTTTGTAATTTGGGGGACTCTGGAAAAAGATTTTAGGTGGGGGCCAAACTACCCAGGCCTGGGTAGCTTGGCCCCCGCCCCTATTCTAAGCCAAAAAAGGCAAAAAATTTATTTGACCAAAACACATTAAACTTTGGTTTTTCTTTTCATTTAAGAGTAGGAGTAACATTTACAGACATTGTTTTGTATTTCGGGGGACTCTGGAAAAAGATTTTAGGTGCGGGCCAAGCTACCCAAGCCTAGGTAGCTTGGCCCCCGCCCCTATTCTGCGCCAAAAAAGGCGAAAAATTAATTTGACCAAAACACATTAAACTTTGGTTTTTCTTTTCATTTTAACAGTAGGAGTTACATTTACAGACATTGTTTTGTATTTTGGGGGACTCTGGAAAAAGATTTTAGGTGGGGGCCAAGCTACCCAGGGTGGGGGCCAAGCTACCCGCTGGTAGCTTAGCCCCCGGGGGCCAAGCTGCCCAGGGGGGCCAAGATAAACTGTTACACCGGCCGTGGCAAATACCATTTCTGTCATGAATGTCATCCATCAATGGTTTGATATTGTGAACCTATGTGGAGGAGCAGCTGGAGGCTCGGTTAGAGTGTTGTGGTAGTACTGGTATGAGAAACGACAGGAATCCATGTTTAGGTGCTCCAGCGGCCGCAATATGACCTTAGTTGTTGAAAACGGCGTAAAACACCAATAAACCATCTTTAAGATAATATTTATTTACTTTAAAAATAGCATTTAGAATGAATATTTCAGTTGAATGTCTGTGGATCTGAGACACAGAGACTGAGAGAGTGCTTATAATTGATTTTGGATATTTGGCATGACCCTGTTTTGAGCCAAAACTCAATGACTCCATCATTAGTGTAATGTTTAGGCCACACAGGTTGAAGGCTAGCTAACTTGTTAAGCAGCAAAATAGACAACAGTCAAACAAATAGCAGGCCATAAAGATAAGATGATTATCCATACCTACTATAATGGTATTTTAATGGACCAGTTCTGGATGCCAATACTAGAAATGTATGTCTGGTATTGAACAACCAGAATGTCATAACTACAGCATTGACAAGATGTAGTTAGAGCATTAATGACAACTCAACAACTAGCTGTCAATGCAAGATATTTGTTTGTTATGATTGAAAGACAAAACAATCTTAAATGTATCTTTTATAAAGTTGTAATAAGGATACCTTTGGTTGCTCAAAAACTTGCTTGGTTGCTTCTGAGACACAGTAATGTTGTGCATATGACCAAATGAAGTTTTATCAAGCTTTTTCTTTTACGGAAGTCAAAATCAGGTCTTGTTTGGGAAAGGGATTTATGATTTCTCATATGATACAGTTTGTTCAAAGACTCTGCTGGATTATATATGATGAATTCATAAAAGATAAGTGAGGATAAGCAGTATTGGTTAACTATTTGATAACTAGAGTGTATATTTTCATTAGTTTGGTTGTGAAAATGGCAGTAGTGCCAATTTTTCTTGGAGAAGTCTGATAATAGAGTTAGAAATGACCAGAGTCAATATGATGTTGTTTTGTGGTTACATACTGTGGAAAATATCTTAATTATGGTAATGGATTGGGTAGTAAAGATCTTGAATGATTTCTAGATAACAGAAAATTTAAGAAAGACTGGTCCAAATTGTCAGGAAATTCAGACAACATAATTATAACTGATAATAAAACGAAGCTGAAAATCAGTGAGACAGAAAAGATTGTGAGAAAATGCTGGTTTACAGCACTTTCTGTTTTCTCTCAGTGTTTTAGCATTAGCATTCATTGTTAGGAACATTATACTTGGAATTGTCTGAGAAAGGACTAGTATGTGGTTGGATTTTGTGGCAGATATCTTAATTGAGGTTAGATTGGATGTTAGAGATGTTTATTGTATCTTGATGGTTTGTAAGTTATGCTGGAAGATTATGATATTGCTGCTTTTCAACAAAAACCTTGTAACTGCAGCTTTAAACAAGCTGCAGTTACAAGGTTTCTGTTGAAAAGCAATGTCCAGAATGGAGGGGTCTGACTGTCAGTACATTGTGTGTCTAAAGGGGCCAGGTTCATTCAGACAATTTATTACTCATATCTATATAGACAATTTATGAAGTTCTTTATAAGGGATACATCTCCTTGTGGAATGATAGAAGTTATAATTTGTACAAAACATGAAAAATCATTTCATGTAGCATCACAGTTTTAATTACGAAAATCAAAGAGATTTTGGCAAATTATTTCTTTTAATGTCAGGCATCATTGGTACGCAAGATCTATAACTACTGCTGTTTTATGTTGCTATGGTAATCAAACTGTTACCATGACAGTAATTTAGATTTTATCATAATTACATTTTGTAGGTTGAAAAACTTGAAATTATCTCTAAAGATTCAACACAAGAAAAGCTCGTTTCTGTAGACAAATAATTATATAGTGGAGAAATTGCCAGGAAAAATATGATATCATTGACTGATCATTTCTTTTCGTTATCCAAATGGCAAAATTTTGGCCTCTTGCAATTGGAAAGCTGCTGCAGACTACAACATTCATGTATTTATTTCCAATAAAGCACAAAATATATGACAGAATTAAGGTAAGAAGGGCCTAATTAGCACCAAAAAGCCAGCGGCGAAATTTGAAAAGTGCCGGTAATTCCTAAACTGTGTTACATTTCCATTCCAAATACAAACATTAAGCATTTTGTACGGTTTAGAATTTTGAATTAATGCATATTTATGGAAATATTTGACAAAAATGTTCAAAATTACCTCCCTTGCATATGAATATAGAGTAAAATGATATTTGTAAATTATTTTCTTCTTGAAGCATAATCTTGAAATCTGGCACGGTGAATCAACTTATGTGAAGTGTATTTACAAGTGTGTGTAATTTGATACATTTCGTATGGCTAGAAAGTGGCGTTTTTAATTAGGCACTTAATACCTTAATACATCTGAGCTTGGATCTGGAAAAGAGGCCCTTCACAGTATTTGAGACCACCATCTTCTGTTAGGGTACAGTCTGCACTCTGGCGTATCATGGTACCATGTATCCAGATCAGCCTGCATAAATACACAGTCTGATCTACATCCATATTGTCCTCTATTAGCTTCTTTATGAGTTTTAGCATCCTGGGGTACCCCAGGGCCTCCTTATTTGCTACGCTACATGACCATGTAGCGTAGCAAATAAGGAGACCCGGGGTATCTGCGGTTGGAGTTTTAGCTGCACAAAGGATGTATCATGGATCCTGATTAGCCTGCTCATGGACACATTGTAAAAGTACATTGAAATTCAAGAGAATATTGAACAGAAAAAAACACCATGTAGAATAGAAAATCAAAGTAGATAAGAGCGGAGAGCGAGAAATTTTAAATTTGTATTTACCAGACTTCCAATTTGCACCTCATATTTTGTTTTAGGGTTGAAATTGGTTGAAAGATTAGCTTTTATTTATTACGTCTCAAGATTGAAATGGTAGAAAAAATAGTTAATCCAAAGTAATTGGCTAAGGTTTTACAAATTTCTCCTGGTTTTCATTTCTTTGAATAGATGAAGTAGTAAGATTGGGTTGACAGAAAGGGTTTTTGCAAGTTGCACCACTTTTGTAAGGGTTTGTCGGACCTGCAAAACTGATACCAAATTGCTCTATATTTTTAGTTTAGCAAGTTCACCAGCAATCTTTGTAATGGTCATAAATTGTATTGTTCAGTGTTAGTTTGTCCTTTTAGCTATGATTTAAATAATATGTTTTATGTCTCTCAGATTGAGTTGAATTTGACAGAGAAATTCAGATACTAGTTGTATGGCACTAGAATACTAGAATGTGTGCCCCAGAACGGTGTTTGATCCATTATCCTTTATTGACATTAAAATATTCTAGTCCTTATGGCATAATCATTTTGTGTAGGCTTGTAGATTTTGATGTGCTAACAAAGTGTAACATCCTACCAGAACTTGAAATGTTTGCCATTGACAATTTTGCTGGAGAATTGCTGTGGAAAATAGAAGACAGGTTGACTATAGGGAATTGTGTTTGTGCTAACATGTAATAGAATATGGATTATATTTTATCGGAATGCCCTGTGTCATATTATAAATGAATTATCCAGGATCATAGAAAAGTGCCAGACAGGCTACTTTGAAAATAAATGAGCCAGGATCTGGAAAAACGTCCCTTAAGGCTTTTGAGCCCAACATAGATCCAGATCAGCCTGTGCATACGCACAGTCTGACCAGGATCTATGTTGTTCTCTAATAGCTTCTCCGTGACCTGTAGTAACTTAAAGAGAGCAGCATTGATACATATTGGACTGCATTTGACAACAGGCTGATCTTGAAACTCAATTTTTAAAAATGCTATAAGGGACGTTTTTCCAGATCCCAGCTCAATTATATATAATGAAATAGTCAAGTACCTTCGTCTTGATGCTTTGATACAGCCATTGTGTAATTTGTAGTGCATCAGAATCATGAGGTCCCTTGTGCAATCCCTGGCAGTGACAAATATTGCTTCGGACATTCTTTTTACATCATTTGGTGGATAACTGTAAACCTAAGTGAGATCAGTGGCTGGAGGCTGAGATTGGGTGTTGTGGTAGTACTGATGAGAGAAATACCAGGAATCAATGATTAATTGCTCCAGCCACTATGATATGAAAGACAGTTTTAAGTTGTGGTAAACTCCACTCAATCAAACTTTTTAGCTCACCTGAGCACAACGTGCTCAAGTGAGCTATTGTGATCACCTTTTGTCCGGCGTCCGTGCGTCGTCCGTCGTGCGTCGTCCGTCGTCCGTCAACAATTTCTTTAAATGACATCTCCTCCTAAACTACTTGGCCAATTTCAACCAAACTTGGTAGAAATGTTCCTTAGGTGATCCCCTGCAAGAATTGCTAAAAGAATTGAAATCCATTAAAAACTCTGGTTGCCATGGCAACAAAAAAGGGGCAATATGACTAAATCTCAATAACATCTTTGAACGACATCTCCTCCTAAACTACTCGGCCAATTTTAACCAAACTTGGCAGAAATGTTTCTTAGGTGATCCCCTTCAAGAATTGCGAAAAGAATTGAAATCCATAAAAAACTCAGGTTGCCATAGCAACAAAAAAGTGGCAATATGACTGAATTTCAATAACATCTTTGAACGACATCTACTCCTAAAGTACTTGGCCAATTTGAACCAAACTTGGCAGAAATCTTCCTTAGGTGATCCCCTTCAAGAATTGCTAAAAGAATTGAAATCCATAAAAAACTCTGGTTGCCATGGCAACAAAAAAAGGGCAATATGACTAAATCTCAATAACATCTTTGAACGACATCTCCTCCTAAACTACTCGGCCAATTTTAACCAAACTTGGCAGAAATGTTCCTTAGGTGATCCCCTTCAAGAATTGCGAAAAGAATTGAAATCCATAAAAAACTCAAGTTGCCATAGCAACAAAAAAGTGGCAATATGACTGAATTTCAATAACATCTTTGAACAACATCTACTCCTAAAGTACTTGGCCAATTTGAACCAAACTTGGCAGAAATGTTCCTTAGGTGATCCCCTTCAAGAATTGCTAAAAGAATTGAAATCCATTAAAAACTCTGGTTGCCATGGCAACAAAAAAGGGGCAATATGACTAAATCTCAATAACATCTTTGAACGACATCTCCTCCTAAACTACTCGGCCAATTTTAACCAAACTTGGCAGAAATGTTTCTTAGGTGATCCCCTTCAAGAATTGCTAAAAGAATTGAAATCCATAAAAAACTCAGGTTGCCATGGCAACAAAAAAGGGGCAATATGACTGAATTTCAATAACATCTTTGAACGACATCTACTCCTAAAGTACATAGCCAATTTGAATCAAACTTGGCAGAAATGTTCCTTAGGTGATCCCATTTAAGAATTGCTAAAAGAATTGAAATCCATTAAAAACTCTGGTTGCCATGGCAACAAAAAAGGGGCAATATGACTAAATCTCAATACTATTTTTGAACGACATCTCCTCCTAAACTACTTGGCCAATTTTAACCAAACTTGGCAGAAATGTTCCTTAGGTGATCCCCTTTAAGAATTGCTAAAAGAATTGAAATCCATTAAAAACTCTGGTTGCCATTGCAACAAAAAAGGGGCAATATGACTAAATCTCAATAACATCTTTGAACGACATCTCCTAAACTACTCGGCCAATTTTAACCAAACTTGGCAGAAATGTTTCTTAGGTGATCCCCTTCAAGAATTGCTAAAAGAATTGAAATCCATAAAAAACTCAGGTTGCCATGGCAACAAAAAAGGGGCAATATGACTGAATTTCAATAACATCTTTGAACGACATCTCCTCCAAAACTACTAGGCCAATTTCAACCAAACTTGGCTGGAATGTTCCTTAGGTGACCCCCGTTAAGAATTGCTAAAAGAATTGAAATCCATAAAAAACTCTGGTTGCCATGGCAACAAAAAAGGGGCAATATGACTAAATCTCAATACTATTTTTGAACGACATCTCCTCCTAAACTACTTGGCCAATTTTAACCAAACTTGGCAGAAATGTTCCTTAGGTGATCCCCTTTAAGAATTGCTAAAAGAATTGAAATCCATTAAAAACTCTGGTTGCCATTGCAACAAAAAAGGGGCAATATGACTAAATCTCAATAACATCTTTGAACGACATCTCCTAAACTACTCGGCCAATTTTAACCAAACTTGGCAGAAATGTTTCTTAGGTGATCCCCTTCAAGAATTGCTAAAAGAATTGAAATCCATAAAAAACTCAGGTTGCCATGGCAACAAAAAAGGGGCAATATGACTGAATTTCAATAACATCTTTGAACGACATCTCCTCCAAAACTACTTGGCCAATTTCAACCAAACTTGGCTGGAATGTTCCTTAGGTGACCCCCGTTAAGAATTGCTAAAAGAATTGAAATCCATAAAAAACTCTGGTTGCCATGGCAACAAAAAAGGGGCAATATGACTAAATCTCAATACTATTTTTGAACAACATCTCCTCCTAAACTACTTGGCCAATTTTAACCAAACTTGGCAGAAATGTTTCTTAGGTGATCCCCTTCAAGAATTGCTAAAAGAATTGAAATCCATTAAAAAACTCTGGTTGCCATGGCAACAAAAAAGGGGCAATATGACTGAATCTCAATAACATCTTTGAACAACATCTCCTCCCAAACTACCAGGCCAATTTCAACCAAACTTGGCAGAATTATTCCTTAGGATGTCCTTGTTGAAAATTGCTAAAAGAATTGAAATCCATTAAAAACTGTGGATGCCATGGCAACAGAAAAGGAGAAATTTGACTAAATCTCAATAATTTCTTTGAACAACATCTCCTCCTAAACTACTTGGCCAATTTCAACCAAACTTGGCAGAAATATTCAGTAGGAGGTTCTTTTTAAGAATTGCTAAAAGAATTGAAATCCATGAAAAGCTCTGGTTACCATGGCAAGAGGAAAGGAGAAATTGGACCAAATCTCAATGACATCTTTGAATGACTTCTCCTCCTAAACTACCAGGCTAATTTCAACCAAACTTAGCAGAAGTATTCCTTATGAGGTCCCCTTTAAAATTGCTTGATATCTTAAAAAAAAAACCTGGTTGCCATGGCAACAGATAAAGAGAAATACACGAAATCTGTCAGAAGCAATTTCTCCATAACTGCATTTGCATTACTTATGATATTGCTTAGATGTACTTCTTGGTTTTTAGCTCACCTGAGCACAAAGTGCTCAAGGTGAGGTATTGTGATTGGTCGTTGTCCGTCGTCCGTCCGTCCGTCCGTCTGGCCGGCCGTCCGTCCACAATTTCTTTAAAGATCTTCTTCTCCCAAACCAGTAGACCAATTTTCTTGAAACTTGGCAGGAATGATTCTTGGGTGAAGGGCTTTCAAAGTTGTTAAAAGAACTTGATTCCATCAAAGACTCTGGCTGCCGCGGCATGAGAAAAGGGGAAAATAGCCAACTCTTTTAAAAATCTTCTTCTGCCTAACCAGTGGGCCAATATTCTTGAAACTTCACATGAATGATCCTTGAGTGTAGGGCTTTCAAAGTTGTTAAAAGAATTTCATTCCATCAAAGACTCTGGCTGCCGCGGCATGAGAAAAGGGGAAAATAGCCAAATATTTTAAAAATCTCCTGCTTAATTAGCAAGCCAGTATTCTGGAAACTTCACATGAATGGTCCTTGGGTGAAGGGCTTTCAAAGTTGTTAAAAGAATTTGATTTCATCAAAGACTCTGGCTGCCGCGGCATGAGAAAAGGGGAAAATAGCCAAATCTTGTAAAAATCTTCTGCCTTCAACTAGTTGGCCAATATTCTTGAAACTTCCCATGAATGATCCTTTGGTGAAGGGCTTTCAAAGTTTTTGGGAGACTTTGATTCCATCAAAGCCTTTGACTTCAGCGGCATGAGAAAAGGGGAAATGGCCAAATCTTTTACAAATCTTCTGGCTTACTACATGTAGTGGGCATATATTCACATGAATGATCTTTGAGTGAAGGGCTTTCAAAGTTGTTATAAGAATTTGATTAATATCAAAGCTCTTAGTGCAGTGGCATCAGAAAAAGGGTAAAAGATCAAACGCTTTTGAAAAGGCTGAATTTTGTTTCATTCTTTTGAAAAAGGGGGCTTTATTGCAAAATTCTTAATTTGCTGCTATACAGGTCAAAATGTTTATTTCAACAAGGCAAGAAATTTCAGGTGAGCGATCTAGGGCCATCATGGCCCTCTTGTTCAATATGACGCCATCGTCACAGAAAAAGGGGACTTTTGGTTAAAATTTGCTTATCAGGGACATAGCATCTATTTGATTACATTACATGTAAAAAATCTGATATGTTATGAAACCCCATCTCAGGTGAGTGACCTAGGGCCAACAGCCCTCTTGTTAGCTCACCTGAGCACAAGGTGCTCAAGTGAGCTATTGTGATCACCTTTTGTCCGGCGTCCGTGCGTACGTGCGTCGTCCGCCGTCCGTCAACAATTTCTTTAAATGACATCTCCTCCTAAACTACTTGGCCAATTTCAACCAAACTTGGCAGGAATGTTCCTTAGGTGACCCCCTTTCAGAATTGCTAAAAGAATTGAAATCCATAAAAAACTCTGGTTGCCATGGCATCAGAAAAGGGGAAATTTGACTGAATCTCAATACTATCTTTGAACGACATCTCCTCCAAAACTACTTGGCCAATTTCAACCAAACTTGGCTGGAATGTTCCTTAGGTGACCCCCTTTAAGAATTGCTAAATGAATTGAAATCCATAAAAAACTCTGGGGACATAGCATCTATTTGATTGAATCTCAATACTATCTTTGAACGACATCTCCTCCAAAACTACTTGGCCAATTTCAACCAAACTTGGCTGGAATGTTCCTTAGGTGACCCCCTTTAAGAATTGCTAAATGAATTGAAATCCATAAAAAACTCTGGTTGCCATGGCATCAGAAAAGGGGAAATTTGACTGAATCTCAATACTATCTTTGAAAGACATCTCCTCCAAAACTACTTGGCCAATTTCAACCAAACTTGGCTGGAATGTTCCTTAGGTGACCCCTTTCCAGAATTGCTAAAAGAATTGAAATCCATAAAAAACTCTGGTTGCCATGGCAACAGAAAAGGAGAAATTTGAATGAATCTCAATACTATCTTTGAAAGACATCTCCTCCTAAACTACTAGGCCAATTTCAACCAAACTTGGCAGGAATGTTCCTTAGGTGACCCCCTTTAAGATTTGCTAAAAGAATTGAAATCCATAAAAAACTCTGGTTGCCATGGCATCAGAAAAGGGGAATTTTGACTGAATCTCAATACTATCTTTGAAAGACATCTCCTCCTAAACTACTTGGCCAATTTCAACCAAACTTGGCAGGAATGTTCCTTAGGTGACCCCCTTTCAGAATTGCTAAAAGAATTGAAATCCATAAAAAAACTCTGGTTGCCATGCCATCAGAAAAGGGGAAATTTGACTGAATCTCAATACTATCTTTGAACAACAACAACTCCAAAACTACTTGGCCAATTTCAACCAAACTTGGCAGGAATGTTCCTTAGGTGACCCCCTTTCAGAATTGCTAAAAGAATTGAATTCCATAAAAAAAACTCTGGTTACCATGGCAACAGAAAAGGAGAAATTTGACTGAATCACAATACTATCTTTGAACGACATCTTCTCCAAAACTATCAGGTCAATTTCAACCAAACTTGGCAGAAATATTTCTTAGGAGGTTCCTTTTAAAATTTGCTAAAAGAATTGAAATCCTTTAAAAGCTCTGGTAGCCATGGCAACAGAAAAGGAGATTTTCCTCCAAATCTCAATGACATCGTTGAATGATATCTCCTCCTAAACTAACAGGCCAATTTCCACCAAACTAGGCAGAAATATTCCTTACGAGGTCACATTTAAAAAATTTCTAGCAGAATTGCAATTTATAAAAAAAAAATACTTCTGGTTGCCATGGCAACAGAAAAAGAGAAATTACACGAAATCTGTCAGAAGCAATTTCTCAATAACCGCAGAGCCAAATTTGACGAAACTAAATATTTGCATTGCTTATGATATTGCTAAGAGGTACTTTTCTTGGCTTTTCAATATGAAACCTTGTCACAGAAAAAGGGGACTTCTTGTGAAAATATGCTTATCAGGGGCATAGCATCTACATTTATGCATGGATTTAAAAAAATGTATGGGTAAATGTGTTCTTTATCATGAGTAGATGTTCTATTTGAAATATATATTAAGGTAGGTTCAAGGTCATAGATCTAGGTCAATTTGTAGATTTCTGTTTGTTGGACAGTCTGTATGTTTGTCAGTCTGATCTGTTATAAAACCCAATCTCAGGTGAGCGACCTATGGCCAACGGCCCTCTTGTTATTAAAATTATCCCTTTAAAGTGTCTGTAAGTTGGGTAGCTCAGAACCAGTTTAGACGGGTAAAGAGTGAATCCTATATTATTATTTCCCAAGTAACATGTTCTTGTATTTTCTTGTGTCAAAAAATGACATAGATCTGTAAACAGAAACTGACAGGGATAACATATCTTAATCAATTAGGCTTCTAGATGGAGTGTTGGTTCTTCTGATGGAGATATTTTTCTAACGCTGCAAAAGACAAACAAGATGCTAGGTCTGTTGTAGGATTTTGAGAAAGCTGACATGGATAAATATCTCAATCATTTAGGCTCTAGCTTCCAAGTTTTTTTTTAACAAACATACTATTATTTTGGACAGGGATTGAGAAAAAATAAGCTAAACTATGTGACTTATACAAGGAAGATATTTCGCAAATAAAGTTTGACAAAACATTATTGTTGTTTTGAAATGGTTGGATTGTATCTGCAGGAGAAAGGTTTTATTCTGGTAATGAAGTGGGATTATAATAATTCTGCAACGACTGTTATAAACTCTGTGCAATACAATGGTGTGTAGATATTGCAATTAAAGTGCAGTGATTAATTTAGCATGATCATAGTGAAGGAATATGCATAAGAAATGTGGAAAAACATTTTGTTCAAAATGAAGATGAATACAGGATAATAAGCTAGTGCAGATAAATATTTCATTTATGTTACTTTGGTGATCTTATTTGAAGAGATATGAATAAGACCCATGATCAGAGTGAAGGACTTCACATAACCAAAATGAATGAGAAAAGTCCTAAATCTCCTGGTTTGAGTAAACGATTAAGTTTACCTCGGATGCCAAGCCTACCCAACCTTTCACTGACGGGTCTCAAGGAGCGATTGTCACCAAGGAATAAGAAAAAAAGGTAATTACGGTAATAACCCCTTTCGCCAACTGATAAATTTTAGGGTTCTCATATTTGAAGGTTACTGTATATGATGGAATGGACATAAACAAAGATACAATTGCATGTGCACAAAATAGCATAGGAAATATTGAGGCAAAAGGAGAAAATGCTGATTATCAGCATTTTCTCCTTTTGCCTCAATATTTTCTATGCTATTTTGTGCACATGTAATTGTATCTTTGTTTATCAGCATTTTCTTCTGTTGCCTCAATGTTTTCCTAATCTTCTATGCATGATGTAGATAAAAGTGAAAATGATTATCCCTATTCTTTTAATTTTAAAGGCAAAGCTAAAGTCAATTTAAGATTAATTAAACATGTATCAATTAGTGGTACATTTCATGCTATTTCAAATATTACAGGGGTCATCATAGATCAAAGAGTGAAAGTGATCCTTTGAGAGCACATATTTTATATTTACAAATTTAGAATGCCTTAGCTGTTGGTCTGAGATTACCCAAATAGATATTGGGTGGGGTATTGTATAACTTACCATTTGAATTTGTAAAACTGAAAAAGATGATTCTCCAAACATGAAGAGTTTATACTTACCTGGTCATCACTTTGCCCTTATGCATAATGTATCTAGAAATTCTGATCACAAACAACAGCTTTTATTCAAATTTATGCTCCATCCAATATTTAACCCTTTCCCAAACAAGACCTGCTTTTGACGTCCCTAATAGAAAAGGCTTGGGAAAACATTGAAACAAAAGAAGAAACTGCTGATAATCATCAGTTTCTCCTTTTGTCTCAATATTTTCCATGTCATATTTTAGACAACTTCTATCTTTAATAACTTCTATTTTTTCCTTTGTGACAGTTTTTGAACGGGATCACCCTACAATTTTGTCGTTTGGGAAAGGGTTAAAGTGACATTTCACATTTATTTCATTTTTTAAAAGTATGTCTTGATGCAAAGATTGTTTATTCTAATGCGTAGAAATGCTATCAGTGTTTTGAAGTTGTTATTTATAAGCGAAAAATGCGCCTTCAAAGTTGAGACAGAAATAACAAATTCTATATAAATCTGAACTGTTGTCCACAACAATTTGTTTAATTTTAGCACAAAAATATATATTTCTCGTAAACGGTTCAATATTTTGGCTTGCAATTTTCAGAATTTTCATAAGAAAACATGCTCTTTCAGATAGAATAAAAGTAAAATTTATGTAAAAATAATTGTGAAATGTCACTTTAAACCAACAGGAAGTGACATCACATTTATAGACTAGAAGCCTTAACTATATACATGCAACTGTGAAAAAACATTGCATAAACTTCCAGACACAGTGCAAGTGTGTTTTAGCTTGCCTAGTTTGTGCTAGCTTGCAGCAATTCTAATGTAAGCTTGCATTTACTTAATGTGCACCATCAACTTCACAAGTAAGGTAATCTTATTATACCCCCCACAACAAAGTTATGGGGGGGTATACTGGATTCAGGTTGTCCGTCCGTCTGTCCGTCCGTCCGTCCGTCCGTCCGTCCGTCCGTGGACATAATTTTGTGTCCTCTTCTCCTCCCACAGTTTTTGACCGATTTTGCTGAAATTTTAGCAGGTTGTTTCCTATCATATGAAGTTGTGCACCTGCAATTTTCATCTTCATCCAGGCAGTAGTTTCAGAGTTATGCCACTTTGAACTTTAGCACTTTTTCAGTGACAACGCGCTAGTGGGGGGTATTTGTCCGCTTTGCGACAGTTCTAGTTTTCTATGAAACATGCTTGTGCAAGCTCGTATTGAGCTAATGCATGCTTCAAGCTTACAGTTTGATTTGGGTGTGAAAAATATACTTTAATGTCTGTTGCTCATTAGGAGTTAGGCAGTTAGCACAAAAAGTGTTTATGATCCTGTATTCTCGTAACAACAGTGAAATAAAAGTCTGACTTAGTCCTTGTTGTAGATCTGATGCTGGAGGTCATTAAGAATTTAGAAGCTAGTAGAGACCAACTTGGATCTTGATCAGACTGTGCATATGCACAGGCTGATCTAGATCCATGTTGGTCTCAAATGTCAAAAAGGGCCTTTTTTCCAGATCCCTGCTTGTTTATGATCCTGTACCCTGGTGCTCCTAACAACAGTGTACTGGAATGTCAATTAAGATTACCCCACACATAACTAGGGCTTTGATGTATTATTTGTGGGTGAGAACTACTGTTACTCAGAAACTTGATGTAATTGTTGAAAGATCCCAATGACATTCTTGGCTTTACCCTGCATTCAGGGGTTATTGGGTGAAGTTAAACTGCTGTCATGTGCCGCTGTCATTAGCTCACCTGAGCACGAAGTGCTCGAGGTGAGTTATTGTGGTCACTTTTTGTCCGCCGTCCGTCCGTCCGTCAGTCAACATTTGGGGTGTTTACACTCTAGCATCCACAAAAGTTACTCAATCTTGATCAAACTTGGCCAAAACAAGTATGACCATAAGTTCTCGAACAAGTTCAATTATGGGCCTGATCGGACCATAAAGTGCGGAGTTATCTGCCCTTGAATGTCAAAAAATGCTGTTTTTAAGTTTGTTTACACTCTAGCATCTACAATTATTGATCAATCAAGACAAAACTTGGACATTATGTTGGAGACCATAAGATCTTGGATGAGGTTAATTTTCAGTCTGATTTGACCAGAAAGATGAGAGTTATGTGCCCTTGAATTGGGCAAAATTGCCACTTTTTTGCTGTATTCAAAAAAGAGTTAATCTAAGGGAAGGAACTCTGACACTACTTTACTTCAGTATAAGTAGAGTTATCTAGTTTGATAGAGGATATAAATAGATTCTAAGGGAAGGAACTCTGACACTACTTTACTTCAGTATAAGTAGAGTTATCTAGTTTGATAGAGGATATAAATAGATTTACACTCTTATTAACCCATTACCAAACAACAAAATTTTAGCCTAGTCAAAAATCATAGGTGTTGCAGACGACAAGTTCCATTGAACAAAATTTAACATTTTTTGGTCTTTCTTGGTAGAAAACATTGGGGGTAATACAGAAATTGTTTGTCACAATGTTTTCCAAAGCCTTTATTTTGTGGGGCATCCAAAAGCGCCAATGTGTGGGAAAGGGTCAATCAAGACAAAACTTGGACACAATGTTGGGGACTTTAAGATCTCAGATGAGTTTGATTTTCAGTCTGATCTGACGAGAATGTTGAGAGTTATGTGCCCTTGAATTTGACAAAATTGCCATTTTTCGGCTGGTTTCGACCTTGTTTACATTCTAGAATCTACAATTATTGATCAATCTATACAAAACTTGGACACAATGTTGGGAACCATAAGATCTCATATGAGATTGATTTTCAGTCTGATCTGATCAGAAAGTCGAGCGTTTTGTGCCCTTGAAATTGACAAAATTGTTGTTTTCGACTGTTTTCGACCTTGTTTATACTCTAGAATCTACAATTATTTATCAATCAAGACAAAACTTGGATACAATCAGGGCTACAGATAAGTTGAGGTGAAGACATACTAACATTGTTTTTTCGAATTCAAATCCTATGTTGTGGGTACTCATTTGAATCGTCTCGACGAGACGATACAAATGAGTACATGTACCTACAACATAGGGTTGGATGATCACTGACAGCATTATTGCAGTTTGAAAAGTCACCACCCCCTCTTATCTGGAGCCCTGTACAATGTTTGGCACCATAATTTAGATCTTGGATGAGTTAGATTTTCACAACCTTATTGACCATAAGTTCTTTTTCAGTCTTAAAGTAATAAATATTAATTGAATTGAACAAAAGTGTTGCTCATATCATTTAGGTTCAGGTGAGCGATATAGGACCATCATGGTCCTCTTGTTTATACATCTTGTCAAATAGAGAAAGGTAAGACGGCTTATATGTACAGGCTGATCTAGCTCTATTCTGCCAGCCAAAGCCACTTGAATATTGCAGAATCACCATGACAAGAGTACCACACACAATCACAAAGTTTCAAACACATTATGAGGTTTTAATGTATCAATGGGAAATGGGGAATGGGAATATTGTTACTGAGAAACCTGATGTCACTGATGAAATACTGGAATGCTGGAATGAAATCCCTGGCTTTACTCTGCATGCAGGGGCCTTGGGATGACTTCAATGTGAAAAGATGAATTTTGCTTCAGTTTGAAGATCAATTTTAGGGAACGAGTCTTCATTACATTTTTAAATGGAACAAACATCACCAAGATTTCTTTGAACATTATTTATAGGTTGTTGTTTCAAGTAGGCGTCAACACGAACAGGACAGCTTTTCAACAGGACAGCTTTTTAGGGAACCTGTCTTCCCATTGGTCATTTCAAGACTACTATGTAATTTCTTTGTATTTCTCTTTATGAGAACTGATTACTTGGTAATTTCACTGATTTACTTTGTCCTTTATTTTCAGATTGTTGTTACAAGCTGGAGTGAACATCAACAGGACCACATTACAGGGAACTTGTCTTCATGAAGCAGCTTTATATGGGAAGACTGATGTAGTCAAGTTGTTATTAGATGTAAGTAGAACATTAATTTCATTGACATTGAGTCTTAGACAGAGATACTGAAAAGACATCCTCGGAAACCACAGCAGTCATAGCTCACGCTACATGTCATGTAGCGTGAGCTATGACCGCTGTGGTTTCCGAGGATGCAGAAAAGAGGGTGTGTTGGCTTTTCAAAATGCATTATTTCATTTATTGTTTGTCAAACTGTATGTTGTGGGTACTCATTTGAATTGTCTCATTGAGACAATTTGAAATGACAAATCTAGAATACTCTTACGGCAGTGTCTCACGGTGTATAATCACGTGATACAATATTTTCAGAAAATCTTCAATAATTTTGCAAATACTGGACCGATTTGAATTAGGTTTGAAGCAGAGAATGTTGACAGATGTCACGCATTAGACGGACATGGTTGAGTTTTGAAAAATCAACTGATAAAAAAGTTATTGAAGATAAACCAATTTTTATGCCCCCGGTAGGGAGGCATCATAAATTTGACTTGTCCGTCCGTCCGTCCGTCTGTCCGTCTGTCTGTCTGTCCGTCCATCATTCCGTCCAAAAACTTTAACATTGGCCATAACTTCCTTATTACTTAACATATTCGCTTCATACTTTACCACAACATTCCTTGGTACATTACCTTTCTGTAGGCACATACTTTGGCGACCTTGACCCCTGGATGACCTTGACCTTATGACGATCAAAGCGGTGTCGAGGGCATTGTCATCTTACAGTGACAGCTCTTGTTTGGTTTATCTTCAATGACATTTTTGTCTGTTGATTTTTTCAAAATCCAACACGTCCAGCTTATTCCTGGCATTTTCCTACCTTCTCTGCTTCAAACCGAATTCAAATGGGTCAAGTATTGAAAAAAATATTGAAGATTATCGGAAATTCTGAGTCACGTGATTATTCACCGTGGTGTCTGTTGCTCTATCAGAGACACATGTACTAGTACATTTTTGGAAGCATGAAAATCTTTTTGCCACTGAAATATACAACACATAGAGATTTAAACAAAAAAAACCCCAAAACAATTAAAATTATTTCAGGAGAAAAAACGTTGTTTCTAAGGCTGTTATTGCCTCATTTTCCCCCCGAAGGTGTTTTCAATAGATATAAATATGGAATAAAATCTGTCAAAATCTTGACAGGAATTGTGTTTTCTAGGACAACTTTATTGTTATTATCTGTTTGCTCCTGAGTTTCAGACAAAAATGTCATTACATATAAATATACGCAATTTCAATCATATGGTATCCTATTGTTTCGTCAGTTTCTTTCATTAATGTTGTAACTATGGCTTGAATAAGCTGCAGTTACAGCAATTTTAGATGTAGCCAAAGATATGCTATATTGTATATTCACAGAATGGTGGTTCCTATAAAAAAAATAATAAGTTTTTCCATAACATCAATTTTTCGTATGCATTACCTAGAAACTTAAAAGCTTTTCCTTTCATGTCAGTGTTTTGTCACATGAAATAACTTTTTAAACTACAAAATCGTGAATCTGTGTGGGCGAGTAGCTTGAGGCTCAGTCAGGGTGTTGTGGTAGTACTGGTATGAAAAACAACAGGAATCCATGATTAGGTGTTCCAGCCGCTGCGATATGGCCATAGCAGTTGAAAACGCCATAATACCCCAATAAACAAACAAACAAACTGTTGCTCTAGCTGTTGCCCTGATATTAGAGTTGGACAAATTATTCATATATAACGATACCGTCACTTGGAATAATGGTACAAACAAGTGTCAGCACAGTCTGAGTTTAAGTGTCTATTAGTCTATGTAATATCTATGAATATTTCATCAGGTTGGGTCTCTGTCTGATTACCATACTTCTCATAAATAGAGCTGGTACCTAATATAAACCTAGCTTTTAATATCAAAAACAGTGTCCTTAGCAGCCTGCTTTTCATCATAAACAAAGAAAACATAACTCTCATTTGTTGGCCATACATAAGATGATCAAGGGGCACATAATTTGGAGTCCCTAATGTGAAGATCATTTCCCTGTAACCATCATTGATAATTATGAAGATTGTATATAGAAAATGATTCTCAAGTTAGAGAATTTCTGAACAATTATGGCAACATAGAATGTATTTTTAATGATAAAAAAATGTTAAATGAAAGTATTGCAATGACCAACATATTGTCGCTTTTCTTCTGCAGCATGTTTTAATTTGCAGTTATTGAGGATTTCGAAGAAAAGAAACAGACTATTTTGATCATAAGTATAATTGAGTGCCATTATTAGTAGATATACGATATACAGAAGAGGTCAGAAGTTGTTAATTACCCTTTCCCAAATGACACAATTTTAGGACAGTTCTAATTTAAAGTGGCTTTGGTCAACAAAATTGATGTTAAAACAGAAGGGATTTGTTTATAATACAGCACAGAAAATATTGAGACAAAAGGAGAAACTGCTGATTATCAGCAGTTTCTTCTTTTGTCTCAATGTTTTCCCAAGCCTAGTTTCTTAGAGACGTCAAAACCAGGTCTTGTTTGGGAGAGGGTTAATCAGTGTTGAGATTCCTAGTGTTTCATCTATTGCCAACTGCAATTATCAACATCTCCTGTAATTATCTTGTTTGTTCATGTTCCTTGTTAACATTTTAACCTTCGTATTTGAAATTCTGTCAAAAACTCTATCAAATCCTGATGTATTTTTATGCTCCACCCAAGAAGTTTTTGGCATTGCATTTGAGTAGATCTGGTTGCCACTTTCTGTTGTAAACTATTCATATCATTTATTGTGTGTTGGTCAAAGATTAGATCTACATTATTTTTGTCATCATGGTAATGAAGTCGTCAATAACAGTAACTGTTGCCCTAATGTCTGGTTTGTTCTTCAAATGAAGATGATACATTTCAGTGAATAAAGATGAAGAATTTTGCTGGCATAGAAATCCACAAATGATGTATTAAGTGTGTACATCAAGGAAAACCTTAAGAAATGATAGTAATTTGGCAACAAGAAGATATTGCATGTCATACAGGGTTCAGCAGTCAAAGTATAATCTCTCATCTTTGGCTTTGGTTCATTAAGGCTTATTTGCTGCTGAATACTTTATGGTAGAACCACAATGAATTTAAAGTTCACCCCCTCATTTGCTTCTTTGCTTACTAGTTCCGTAGCTGGTTTGATCCCCGTTTTCAGATAATTTCCTTTCCAACATTTGTCTCCTACCAATGGATAGATAATCATTAACACATGAGGCTAAGCAATTGGAGGCTCCAAAAGGATGTTGTTGTTATTCTGGTTAGAGAAACCAGAGGAATCTATGGTTAGGTGCTCCAGCCACCATGATAAGACCAGTTCAGTTTAAAGCTGCATGAAACTCAATTGAATCAATCAGTGCTAATATCTTAAGCCTCTCTTACAACCGGTCGTACATGCTCCTGCGTGCGGTCTGCGTCTAAAACTTATGTTTAGTCGTGCGATGCACGCACATGCAACATATGATTTTGGTGGACGCAACCACGACGCAGACTGCACGCAGCAAAGAATTGACAGGACAATATTTTGAGGCGCTCTTACAACCCGTCGTGCGTCTTTATAAATCATGCGATTTTCCAGAGTTTTAAAATGTATGATTTAAAAAGACGCATGACGGGTTGTAAGAGAGGTTTTACATGTTTGCTAAATCTAAGACTTACAGTAATTCAAATAGTTGTAAAAACCCATCATTGAAGTTTAGCAGAACTGGTATTAATTTTAAATGCATCTATCATAGATGTACTTATAGATATACGAGTTACCATGTAGCCTCTGACCTAGAGATAAAGGGGAGATAAACAAGGAGATGGTATGGCTGATCTAATACTTCCTGTTTACTACCCCTTTCCCAAACAAGACCTGGTTTTGACGTCACTAATAGAAACGGCTTGGGAAAATATTGAAACAAAAGAAGAAACTGCTGATAATCAGCAGTTTCTCCTTTTGCCTCAATATTTTCTGTGCCATGTATTACACAAATCCTATCTTTAATAACATCCATTTTGTCATTTGCGACAGTTTTTGAAGTGGATCACCCTAAAATTTTGCTGTTTGGGAAAGGGCTACTAGAGTTTCCTGCTAAAACCAGAACAATTTTGAGCAGAAAGAAGGAAACTCTTGTCAGCTGTGGTTCTGAGATTTTCTCTTCTTGACTAAGACTCTACATCTATATCTCTTCTTTGACTGATGCTCATATTATTTTGAAACTTTACATGTGTGTGCTGGACCACAACTTAGGGTTATAGTCCAAGTCCCATAACTGTGACAAACATGAATTTGGAAAGTGATTCAGAATTCCAAGTAATGGTTACTGTACTATAGTTGCGAAGAGTTTACACTGTAGTGCTGTGATCAATGAAGGAAAAGGAGATAATAAAATGTTTTCAACAACTTTGTCTAATAAATACTTCAAAACCAAGGTATTGTTTGGGAAAGAGTTAAGTTGAATCCTTCCATTTCTTGAACTGTTTCAAATTATAAAGGTAAAGGCCTTAAAGATAAAAAAGTTTGGAAACATTTTGAAGGTTAAAGATGGTTTAGAAGATAAGATAACAGAATGATTTTATGATCAACAGAATATCCACAGAGCTTGTACAATACTAATCATCTTCAATCTATATATATGATGTTTTTAGGTGGAGGTCAAAACTTTGTATCTACAGCTTGACAATAACTGGAGTTACAAGTTTTTGACCTCCCATGGATGATATATGAGCTGGAGTATGGAAAAAGGCTCATTGTGGTGTTTTAGGCCAACATGGATTCAGATCAGCCTGCACCTACGTGCAGTCTGATCAGTATCCATGTTGCTCTCTTTTGTCATAGGAGTGATGGATAATGAAGATTAGAATGATTTTATGATCAACAGACTACTGTAGCAACTGTAAGTTAGCAGAAAGGAACCTTATAAGATTACATTAGACCACACTGCTAAAACTCTATAAGGCCCCTATTTCCGGATCCTTGCATTTAAAGATAAAAAATTGTTAGTAGCCTAGTGTTGTCTGATTTCTATGATTTTTATCTTGGACTTTACAAAAGCCAGCATATCAACTCTGTAAGTGGTAAAGAGAAACATGAACATTTGCTTCCTAATACCTGATTTTAATCTTTCTGCTAGATTTATTAGCTTATAGGGGAAAATAGACTATATATAGCACAGCTTCATTGATCAGTAAAGTGAAAAAAGGTTTGAGAAAAAATTGAGGGAAAAGAAGAAAACGCTGCTAGTCATCATTTTCTCCTTTTGCCAACATTATGTTCTATTCTATTTTCAGCAGTATTAATTTTGTTATCTTAAACAGCTTTACAATAAAGCCAAACTAATTCCATGTTGTTTGGAAAAGGATTAATAGAAAATGAGCTGCAAGTTTGACTTGTTGAGTGAATGATTCCTAAAGCATTTGTTTATAAAGGGAAATCATTATGTATGAGATAACCCCAAGCATTGTTTAAGTTACCTCCCTTTATGCAAACTGCAGGAATTACTACAGAAATGCCTGGACATAATGTAAAAATGTTCCTAGAGAAAACTTTGGGGTTCAATGATTGACAAAGTTCTTTGTAAGTCAAGGATATGGCCATGGCACATTTGGTTGCATATTAAGCTCTTAATTTTCGGGTCCATGGTTTGATTCCAGGTCATGGCAAATGTCTTAAATGACATTTGCGCCCAATAAAACTTATAATGGATGGATAATTGTAAATGGAAGTGGGATGAGCATTAGACTGGAAAAGTTTGTTATGGTAGAACTGATGAGAAAATGTCAGGAATCCATGGTTAGGTACTACAGCCACCATGATTTGACAGAAATACTGTTTAATATGGACTTAAAACACCTTCATCTGACAATCAATTAACCTTTTCAATCAATCTATCAAAGTCAATAATAGTTGGTGGTGTAACAATTGTGTGTTGTATAATAATCTCTCTTAACAGAAAAAAATGAGAAAATGCTATTGTGATTGGATTTTCTTCTTTTGCCTCAGTGTTTCCCTAAACTTTGTCTATTAGGGACATCAAAAGATTAGGTCTTGTTTAGGAAAGTGTTATTGAAGTAGTGAATAAGCAATGGTTGTGGGAAGAATGTAGTTATGCATTGTAACCTCTGTCTTTAAAGAATGCAGCAAATATTTGAGGTGATAGTAAATGAAGAAAGCTGATTATATGTGAAACATGATTGATGTTCTATGCTGAAGCTTTGTTATTATAGACAGGTTCAAGTTAGGTTGAGTACATAGTATGTTAAGTGATATAACAGACGCTCGATATCATGTAGGAGAGCTTGCAGACAATGTTGCAACTGGTTGCAAGTTGCTTTGCTAGCACAGAACAATGACAATTTATTCACCCCGGTGAATTCTTCGGAAAGAATGTTGAAAGTATTTGAATATATTAAAGGGACATAACATTCCGATTTCATTTTTAGCTCACCTGAGCACGAAGTGCTCAAGGTGAGCTATTGTGGTCACTTTTTGTCCGTCGTCCGTCTGTCCGTCCGTCTGTCCGTCTGTCCGTCTGTCTGTCCGTCCACAATTTCGTGTTTACACTCTAGCATCTACAAAATTAAGCCAATCTTGACCAAACTTGGTCAAAACATGTATGGCCATAAGATCTCGGATGAGTTCGATTATGGGTCAGATCAAATTCGAAAGTCGGGAGTTATCTGCCCTTGAATGCGAAAAATACTTACTTTTGACATTGTTTACACTCTAGCATCTACAATTATTGATCAATCAAGACAAATCTTGGACATAAGATTGCAGACCATAATATCTCGGCTGAGTTTAATTTTCAGTCTGATCTGACCAGAAAGACGAGAGTTATGTGCCCTTGAATTTGACAAAATTGCCATTTTCGGCTGTTTTTGACCTTGTTTACACTCTAGAATCTACAATTATTCATCAATCAAGACAAAACTTTGACACAATGTTTGGGACCATGAGATCTCGGATGAGTATGATTTTCAGTCTGATCTGATCAGAAAGTCGAGAGTTACTTGCCCTTGATTTTGACAAAATTGTCATTTTTGGCTGTTTTCGACGATGTTTACACTCTAGAATCTACAATTATTGATCAATCAATCCAAAACTTGGACACAATATTGGGGATCATAAGATCTGAGATGAGTTTGATTTTCAGTCTTATCTGATCAGAAAGTTGAGAGTTATGAGCCCTTGAATTTGACAAAATTGCTGTTTTTGACTGTTTTCGACCTTATTTACACTCTATAATCTACAATTTTTGACCAATCAAGACAAATCTTGGACACAAGGTTGGAGACCATAAGATATCAGATGAGTTTGATTTTGAGTCTGATCTGACCAGAAAGATGAGAGTTATATGCCCTTGAATTTGATAAAATTGTCGATTTCGGCTGTTTTTGACATTGTTTACACTCTATAATCTACTATTATTTATCAATTATGACAAAACTTGAACACAATGTTTGAGACCATAAGATCTTGGATAAGTTTGATTTTCAGTCCGATCTGAACAAAAAGTGGAGAGTTATGTGCCCTTGAATTTGATCAAATTGCCGTTTTCGGCTGCTTTAGACCTTGTTTACACTCTAGAAACTACAATTATTGACCAATCAAGACAAATCTTGGACACAATGTTGGATATCATAAGATCTCGGATGAGTTTGATTTTCAGCCTGATCTGACTAGAAAGTCGACAGTTATAAGCCCTTGAATTGACATAATTGCTGTTTTTGGCGGTTTTCGACCTTGTTTATACTCCAGAATCTACAATTATTTATCAAACAAGACAAATCTTGGACACAATGTTGGGCATGATGAAATCTTGGATGAGTTTGATTTTCACAATGTTATTGACCATAAGTTCGTTTTCAGTCTTAAAGTCTTAAATATTTTTTTAATTGAAGAAAAGTGTTGCTTATATCATTTTGGTTCAGGTGAGCGATATAGGACCATCATGGTCCTCTTGTTTAAAAGTATATCTTGATGCAATAGTCCGGCAGCCAAACAGCATTTTTAAGGTGAACCTGGATTTGCGGTATATAGAAAAAGTTTTGACTGATTATGGTAGCCAACACCTTCAGGAACGAAAATCCGTTTGATGCCACCTTGGCACCCTTGGGCAACCCTCAGAAATCAAGATGGCGTCCAAGATGGCGGAATGACATGGTACATGATCATATTTCTGTTAAAGTCTATACATTTATGATATAGAAAAGCTTCGAACATGTTCAGAGATGCCAAGAGAGAATGTCCAACGACAAAAAAGAGTGATATTCACAATATTTCATTATATTTCTTTCAAAATCTGGTAAATCTGTAAAATCTTACCCCACCCACCCCATTTTACATATAGAAAATAAAATTTTACAAAACATTATTAAAATTTGCTGCATTCTATGTTATTAAATATTCTAATTACAATTATGAATGAAGAATGAATATTTGAAATGACAAACCTGGCAATATGGTGTCTCTAAGAATTCAAAATGACGCCAAAGATGGCGCCAAAGATGGCGGATATAAGTGATCATTATATCGAGTATAACATGTTTAACCAAAACATGGAATATGTTTGAATGTCTTAAAAATTATGACAATTGCACTTTTATTTATTCATGTAAATTTGTAAGAGCATCTAATATATATTGGTTGTATTAATTAGTTGTATCTAGGACAGTCATAAGATCTTACCCCACCCACTACAATTTACATAGAGAAAATCTTGAAATATACACCTTAATTGACTATGTCTTTATTGTATGCAATAAATACTCTAAAATAGAAAACAACAATATAAACTAAACATGTCAATGATTGATTGGGGTTTAACGCCTCTTTTATGCGTTTTAGTCTTGTTGCGGAGGCCGGAATACCTAAGTATGGATTCACGTCGTCTTCACATCAGTCCTAGCACATCATCCTTACAGAGTCTCCATCTGCTCGCCCACATAGGTTAACAATTATAAAACCATGGGTGGGAGCCAATTTTGTCAGAAAGGGTATCTGTCGCGACCAGGGGTGGAACCAAGGTTCTCATGAGTGAGAGTCGGTGCGCTACTACCGTATCTGCGCCATGACAGTGGCAAAAATCTCAATCCAATGGGATCAATGACACTTTAAAGAAAGGAAAAAAAAAAAAAAAAAAAAAAAAAAAAAGATACGTGGCCTTTGAGGTGGACGGACGTGCTTCGAGAGCTCTGAAGAAAAAATTACATAAATTCCTCTGAAGAACATTTCACATTGGACACACATGAACACTTGAATGACCAACACTACAGAAGCAAAAGGAAGTGGACAAAGGCTTCATTTCGTGTCGTATTTAGTGCCGTGTGGTAACTTTTTGTTCTTTAGCATGCCTCGTGCCGAGTCCGCCATCTTGAAAAAATTTTGAAAATGTGTCATTTTCCGCCACTATCGAACTTTTAGTTTTTACCGTAACAGTCTTTATCGTCTTAACTGTTTTAGTCTAAAGATGAACTATATTGTTAGTCACTGACGTAAATTTTTAAACATTTTAAATAAACTCTAACGAGTGTGAACTTGTGTTGTACAGTACCGTAGTGATTCCCAACGCCTGTCAAAGGGAAAGGTAACCTGCATTAATGCCTGTGATATTCAGACTATTTTAATCTATATGAAAAGGAGTGACTTTTTACACGTTTTATCCATATTTTGAACTTTTATCGCCAATTCGCAGAGAAGCCAAGACTTATGAACTTTTTATACTCCTTTTCTTGCATTATTTTATTACACTGAGGGTATTTTGTAATTGCATAAGCTTTACAGCCAACTGTATTTTGGCTATTTTGACACTTTTAGTCCTACCTCGCATTGAGCGCATTTTGCATTTTCACTGTCCAGATCCAAGATGGCCGCCCCCATGATGGTGACACCAGCAGTAAACAACTCACTCAACACAGCAGCTGGACACAGTAACAATACAATGTCTTCAGCAGAAAACAACTCCCCACGCCGAGCAGTAGGTAGAAACAAAAACTACAGCCTGAACCAGGTAAAATCTTTACAAAAGAAACGAGACCACTGTGATCGTCCCTTTATTAATATAATTCCTAAAGATTCTGGCAGACAGCTCAAGATAGAGTGCAGTACAGGTTGCTACGAAATCCTTAAATCCGAGCTCACGAAGATGACCTCGAATATAGACTTATCTAATGAATTTAGTTTAGCATTCCTAACAGAGAAAGTTCTGGATCAACAAGGAAACAACCCCGAATTCATAATTCAAGCATTCAACAGACTGTCTTCTGGAGAACCTGGTAAAAGGAAGAAATTCACTATTAATATGTACCATACGCAGTGCTCCCTGCTTATCAATGGGAACTACACCCCAACTTTTCATGACGAAATCCTCCCTCGACTTATTACAAATATAGAACAGAACCCAAATCTGTCAACTTTAGACAAAATGTTTGCATCAATAATAGATCGAGGACTAAAACAAAGTATTGATAATCCAGAAAAAGAAACCAGTATTATTGTACCATGCATTGATTTACCTGCAGATTCTGACCATTGTGAAAATGATATAGACAAATGTTTACATTGTAGCCTCAAAGTTGAAGATGGTATTGCTTGTGACAACTGCCAAATGTGGTTCCACTTCGAATGTGAATCTTTGGACAAAAATTTTAAAGACTTCTACAACGAAGGAGATTCTCCATATAGCTGCCTTTCCTGTAGACACTTAACAATCCTGAACGACGACCTGGTAAATATGATACCTAGTATTTCAGCCTCAACTGATGACCCCATCAACTCCATTCTCACAAGAAATGATGAAGCTGATGAGTCCCAAAAACAAGATTCTACACCAGCTGTAATTCACAGTGAGTACCAAACAAAGACTGCAATTTCTGTTACAGAATTACCTAAAACTGCAACTTCCCCGGTGCTGTTAGATTCCTACCCATCATGTGTCTCTCCACCATCTGTTTTACCGCCTTCATCTCCAAACATCAACAATGACCAGAACACCAATTTAAAGGTTCCACTTGATAGTATCCAACAGACTTTACCAAAGGCAAACAAGAATGCAGAAAACCCGGAGAAACGACAGAGGAAAAAGAAGAATGACCAACCTCAACTAACAGAGATGAAGCAGCAACTTGATCATTCTATAACGGTAATTTACAACCTTGAGAAGAAAATAGAAGAGCTAGAAAGACAAAACAAACTCCTTTATATCCAGAAAAATATCTCCAATTCCTCAGAACAGCAGTCAACTCCAACACCACAAGGTAGTCCACATGGATTCAACCAATTTAACAACTGTGACAACATAAACTTTCGAATACTCTCATTAGAAAATGATGTCATTCGAACCAGACTTGCAAACCTGGAGATGTACAACCATTTCTCATCGTCCATTAACCGTTTTCCACCCTCCATTAACCATTTTCCACCTCACCATACTTTTAACTACATACCCAACCCAATGTATATGCCTCGTATGCACCCAGAAATACAGAGAACCTGGGGTCCTACTAACCAACACTACGCAGGAAGAGGGACTTATGTCATTCCACAAGGTGTTAGAATGCAACATCCTACCACTCATCAATTTTCATCAATACCTACCCATAATGTCGAGCACCAGAGAACTGTCCAGAGTGGGAGACCAGACAAATTTGTAACCAACCATTACATGAATCGACAGCAGAACACTCAGGTACAAGCAACAAATGCTGAAGCCAGAGCACTAGATACCCACAATCTTCAACATTTGGATAGACATATCCCTAATTTACACGAACAGCCCAGACGCAATTCAGATGCACACCAATCTAGTGTAGGACAAAACCTCAATACTCCATATGAAAACAACTGGCGCTCAAACACAGACTCACAGGACCGGTATTCATACCAGCACAGGCCTGGCACAAACCAAAACCAAAGATTCCAAACGGCCAGCCCTGCCAAGAAGTCTAGACCGACAAAATATATCCCACCAAGGATGCAGCGTACTCAATACAAACAACCCATAGTCAGAACAGACAAAGAATCTACCAGGAAAGATATCTTAGAACTACACTCAACACCGAAAAAGGTCCGTTTTGAATCCCAACCGGGCGTACACACAATTAATGTGTCAGACCTCTCAGTTGTAGTCCCAACTACTGACACCTTACCAAGTACTGACCTCACTCCCGATGATGACAATGCAGCTGGAAAAAACACACCTCATTGTTCTACTTCACCTAATAAGGGCAGCTTGGAATGCTCACTACAACCAGAAAGAACATACAGCAAAGCCCAGAGCCAAAAGGACCCTACCAAAATTTTATGTACTAACAATAATCAACTAAATGCAGATGTTACAGTCAAAAACAGCAAAGATATGTCCAACAAACCAAGACCGGAAGTCAACCAGTCTTTTTTGCAGAAAGGCCGAGCTTCAGAACGAAGAGACATACCCCAGTTACCAACAAACAAAACAGCCACATCAGATTAAAGACACTAAATGTCAAAAATATAAAAGCTAACCTCAAGTATATTCAGAACATTCTAGACAACTGTGATATATGCTGTATACAAGAGCATTGGCTTTTTAATTTTCAGCTACCCCAGCTAAACAAGATACACACCAATTTTCAATCACACGCCAAGTCTGTTGACGACAACAACCCTATTCCCCCTTACCAAATACCTCGAGGATATGGTGGTTCCGGCATTATATACAGGAATGATTGGGACGTAAAAGTAAATCCTCTTCCAGATGGCAGTGACAGAGTTACACTAATTGAAGTAGACTCAACCCCTAAGTTATGCATAGCCAGTGTTTACTTACCATGTAGAGGCAACACTACAAATGAGTATTTTATGGAAACATTACAAGAATTGGATGAAGTAATTCAGAAATTTTCATATACTCATGCTATTTTCATCTGTGGAGACTTTAACTCGTCAGTTACAAGAGACCCACCAAACCAGAGGGACAGTATCCTCAGAAAATTCGTCAAAGATCATGGACTTTTCTCAAATGGACTAGAACAATCAACCTTCTTCCATCCCAACGGGCATGTACATGCAGAAATAGACTACATTATGACTAATTCCACTGCTAAAGAACTATCGTCCAAAGTCGAGAATGAAGGTATACACCATGACAATGTCTCTGATCATGTACCTCTTTCCACTAAAATTCAAGTCGAGTCAACTCTAAAGAGTACCACAATTATCTCACAACCAAAACCAAACTGGGAGAGATGTGACAAAGAAACCTACATTACAAATTTAAACCTTAACAGCTCACGTATCCAGGCTACACTTGCTGACAGTATAAACAACGGTATTTTACAGCTGAAAGAGACCCTAATTTTAGCTACACTGAATAGTATTCCTGGCTACAACCCAAACAAGAAGCCAAAGAAATCAAGCTCTGTGACTGTAAGAACCCCAGAGGTGACTGCGGCATCCAGAGAGAGTAAAAAAGCCTGGTGGAAATGGAAAGAGAATGGCTCATCTGTGAATCCTCTGAATCCACTCTGGTGCAATATGAAGGACCAAAAACGCAAGCTCAGACAAGTTCTCAGAAGACATGCTGCAGCCAAAACCCAGAAAGCTATAGATGAAATCATGCTCTCAAAAGACAATAGTAAGACTTTCTACAAACTTATCAGGGCCCAGCGCACAACAGTGAAGCCCAATACCAACTGCTTAAATGTAAATGGCGAGTTACTCACAACAGACGAAGAAATGACGGAAGGATGGGCAGATCATTTTGAACGTCTTGCTACACCCGCAGACAACCCAAACTATGACAATGAATTCCTATCAAAAGTACATGAAGACATAAAAAAGATTGAAGATTATGAACCTCTCACTGAGTACATCAAACCGACCTCCAGAGATGAGATCAAGCATGCTATCAAACTACTTAATACCAACAAAGCAGCAGACTGTTTTGGTCTACAAGCCGAGCATTTCAAGTATGGAGGAGAAACTATCTGTGAAATCCTTTTAGTGCTGATTAACACCATCTTTTACACAAAGAAGATACCAGATCCTCTAAAATTAGGGACGATTACACCCATTTATAAAAAGGGAGACAACAAACTACCCGATAATTATAGAGGCATCACTGTCACACCTATACTTTTAAAAATCATTGAACACATCTTGAACCAGAGACATAAAAACATTATGTACCCAACCCAATCTAGACTACAAACAGGTTTTACAAAAGGAACCTCCTCTACTAGATCGGCACTTATAGTCTCAGAATGCAGGCTCGAAGCAAAAGCAGAAAAACAAAACCTATTTTTTATAACTTTGGACACCAAGAAGGCCTTTGATGTGGTCAACCACGATATTCTTCTTCGTAACCTCCTATTTGATGATGTTCCCATTCCTGAATGGAGACTTCTTAAAGATACTTACACCAAAATGTCAGCATGTGTCAAATGGAAATCCCATAATTCAAGATCAATAAGTATTAATCAAGGAGTCCGACAAGGCGGAGTTCTATCTACGGAACATTACAAGAGGTATAATAACCCACTACTGACAAAGCTTGAAAATAACTTTGAAGGTGCAAAAATTGGCAACATTAAAATACCCCATACAACCTGTGCAGATGATGTTGCACTTTTATCCCACTCAACGTCAGAGATGGAATTGATGTTAACCACAGTAGGAAATTTTACAACAACACACAGATATGATATCAACTCAACAAAGAGTGCCTGTCTCATGTTTAAAAACAAAAAATGTGATGATAAACCAAAATTTCTCCTCAACAATGAACCAATCCCATTAACAGACAGTACAACCCACCTCGGCATAACCAGAGAAACAGGGAAAAGTACAATTGTAGAGAGCAGAATACAGCTTGGTAGAAGAACTGCGTACTCTCTCCTAGGAGCAGGATTCCACGGAGTAAATGGCCTCACTCAAAAAACTAAATCCCACATATGGAATACCTATGTTGTTCCAAGAGTTCTATACGGATTGGAAGTAATTACCTTTACCCAAAAAGAAGTAAAAAAACTTGACGCATTCCAGACAAAATGTATCAAACAACTGCAACACTTACCTGACAGGACATCAAATACTGCCTCATCTGCACTTATGGGACTCATCCCCTTAGAAGTACAAATACACAAGAATATCCTCAACTTATTCTACGGAATCCTACAATCTACTAAATCAGTGGAGTATGAAATTGCTGTGAGACAATTAGCGACGAAAACCCTGGATGATAACAGTTTCTTCTCCCATGTCAGAAGACTCCTACTTCTATACAAATTACCATCAGCCTACTCACTCCTGGAAAATACTCCTGGAAAACCAATCTGGAAAAAGATGTTAACAGAGAATGTGAATAGTAGAGTAGAAATGCTATGGAAAGAAGATATAGCATCAAAATCCTCTCTGAAGTACCTTAACCCTGATTCCTTGAAAGTAGGACAAGTCCATCATGTATACAGTACTGTCAGACCAAACAAGGAGGATGTCAAGAGATCAGAGCTGAAAGCAAGAATTTTATTAGGGTCATACCCACTACAGTCAAATAAAGCAGTTTTCAACCAGTATACTGTTGATCCCACTTGCAGACTGTGTCAACATGAAGCAGAGACGAGAGACCACTTCATTTCCAAATGTACAGCCTTTCAATATATCAGATCAAAATACAGCAAACTTATCCAATCTGCTCTAGAAGACAGAATCCCAGATCTGCAGTTATCCTCTGTCGATGGTATCTTCACTCAGCTGATTTTGGACTATACCAACCAAGACACTATAGATACAAAACAACTATCCATATCCAACATAAACCGGCTTGAACACCTATCCAGGGAATACCTGTGGAAGATTCACCTCAGTAGATCCCAGAAACTTGCAAAATGCCAGTAATGCTCTAGGACTATTCAAAATTAATACACCTCAGTTTATTATTGTCATTTTCAAGCTCTGGCGGACATAAGACATTAGAATTTCATTCTGTGTACAATCACACTTCACTACCTCGTTATGAACATCATAGATTTTTATAAAACTGTATTCAGTCTTTACATAACTTGTGTCACGAGAAATACTGTGTTAAACTATAAACGCTGGCGTAAATAATAATATACACTTTACACTTTACTATTTTATAATCCACCTCGCGACGTAAATAATAAGGCATGCAACGCGTATAGTGGCGTACATACATAAAAATACATATCATATTCATATTTGCGGTGTTTGTGCTCCGACAAGGATCTACAGCAACTCACCAACGACAATCACCAAGGACAACTTGGGTTCTCCGAAAAGAAAACGGAGGAAATTCAACAGAACAGAACAGAACAGAACAGATGGCGGCGCTTTGTGAATGATATTTTATAATAATTGTAAACACTATTTTCACATTTAAACTGATTATCAAATACAATTAAATACAGAAATGGGAATAGGGGGACCTGTTTGCAGAATAAAATGTTTATTTCCGTAAAACATTTGCTAGACTAAGTCTATTCAAAAGTTCAAGGTTGTATCATATTACCCACCTTCCACATTCAGGTCATTCCAAGAAAAAATGAAGGTATTTGTCCTTGATACAGTGTTTTTAGCTCACCTGAGCACAAAGTGCTCAAGGTGAGCTATTGTGGTCACTTTTTGTCCGTCGTCCGTCTGTCTGTCTGTCTGTCCGTCCGTCCGTCCGTCCGTCCACAATTTCGTGTTTACACTCTAGCATCTACAAATGTAGGCCAATCTTGACCAAACTTGGTCAAAACATGTATTGCCATAAGATCTCGGATGAGTTCGATTATGGGTTAGATCGAACTAGAAAGTCAGGAGTTATCTGCCCTTGAATGCGAAAAATACCTAGTTTTGACATTGTTTACACTCTAGCATCTACAATTATTGATCAATCAAGACAAATCTTGGATATAACGTTGCAGACCATAATATCTCGGACGAGTTCAATTTTCAGTCTGATCTGACCAGAAATATGAGAGTTATGTGCCCTTGAATTCGACAAAATTGTCATTTTTGGCTGTTTTCGACCTTGTTTACACTCTAGAATCTACAATTATTCATCAATCATGACAAAACTTGGACACTATGTTGGGAACCATGAGATCTTGGACGAGTTTGATTTTCAGTCTGATCTGATCAGAAAGTCGAGAGTTACTTGCCCTTGAATTTGACCAAATTGTCATTTTGGGCTGTTTTCGACCTTGTTTATACTCTAGCATCTACAATTATTAATCAATCAAGCCAAAACTTGGACACAATATTGGGGATCATAAGATCAGGGATGAGTTTGATTTTCAGTATTATCTGATCAGAAAGTCAAGAGTTATTAGCCCTTGAATTTGACAAAATTGCTGTTTTTGACTGTTTTCGACCTTATCTATACTCTAGAATCTACAATTTTTGACCAATCAAGACAAATCTTGGACACAAGGTTGGAGACCACAAGATCTCAAATGAGTTTGATTATCAGTCTGATAGGACTTTAAAGATGAGAGTTATGTGCCCTTGAATTTGATAAAATTGCTGTTTTCGGCTGTTTTTGATCTTGTTTACAGTTCTAGAATCTACAATTATTTATCAGTTAAGACAAAACTTGAAAACAATGTTTGAGACCATAAGATCTTGGATGAGTTTGATTTTCAGTCCGATCTGATTAAAAAGCCGAAAGTTATGTGCCCTTGAATTTGACAAAATTGCTGTTTTTGACCGTTTTTGACCTTGTTTACACTCTAGAATCTACAATTATGGACCAATTAAGACAAGTCTTGGACACAATGTTGGGTATCATAAGATCTCGAATGAGTTTGATTTTCAGCCTGATTTGACTAGAAAGTCGAGAGTTATGTGTTCCCATTCACGCAAGAACATGCGTAATTTACGCAAATAAATACAAGTGCACGCTAGTTTTACTTTCATATTGCGTACATGCAAGCAATGTTTTTTTGTAAGGTCAGCGTCGAATTTGGGCATGAAACTAATTATAAACTAGAAACCTAATACGCCGCCGTAAATCTCCGTGTTATCATCCTTGTTTACGGGCATTTTCGACCTTTACATTCTAGTATCAAACAATGCACGACGGCTGTATAGCCAGTCGAATAATTTTCACTCAGGTTGTGTATTAAAATGGTCGAACCCGCATGAATCAGCAAATGAAGAATGACGTAATCGGAATTTCCTTCTGCATCTGCAGAGACTGCAATAGCCAGGCTGCCAGATGAAAATAGGATCGTTTTTTCCCCAATAGTAAGCTTGCAATTTTGATTTCATTGTATTGTCTGTCGGAAATTGACAACTATTGAACTTTATGTAACTTGTACATGTACAGTAGATGAAAACAAAAATGACCGACCGCGCCCAATTAGGTAGCGTGAACCAACAAGGGACGTCATTCGTCTAACACTAAATCAAGTTCAAAAAGAGTTGCCTATCATTGCCCGCATAAACCCTTTCCCAAACAAGACCTGGTTTTGACGTCCCCTTAAGAAATAATTTGTGAATACATGGCCTCAGCAATGTACCCATATATATGGGTCATGTACCCAAGTTTTACTTGGCATGTGGGTACATGCACCCAACTTCAAAAAATGTGGTGGGAATGCTGCCCTTGAATGTGATCAAAATTGCTGTTTCCGGCTGTTTTCGACCTTGTTTATACTCTAGAATCTACAATTATTGATCAAGCAAGACAAAACTTGGACACAATGTTGGAGATCACAAGATCTGGGATGAGTTTGTTTTTCAGTCTGATTCGATCAAAAAGTCGAGAGTTATGTGCCCTTGAATTTGACAAAATTGCTGTTTTTTGCTGTTTTCGACCTTGTTTATACTCCAGAATCTACAAATATTTATCAAACAAGACAAATTTTGGACAATGTTGGGCACCATAAGATCGTGGATGAGTTCGATTTTCACAATGTTATTGACCATAAGTTCGTTTTCAGTCTTAAAGTCATAAACTGAACTGAACAAAAGTGTTGCTCATATCATTTTGGTTCAGGTGAGCGATATAGGACCATCATGGTCCTCTTGTCTTTATTGCTTTCAGATTTGATGCTGATTATGATCACCATCTTATCCAGTCCAATGGAAAATGATTGAATGCAAATGCGAAGGAATACAAATTTGACGGGGTGGGGGGAATTTTAAAGAGTCGGGAGGAGGGCCCAAATGTCAATGTTCAAAGTAATTATTTGAAATTCATTTAATACCATGTCTTGAATATTAGCACTCCAATAAAACAAAAACATGACAATTTGGTAGATCTACTATATTGAATTAATGTTTGTACAAAAAAATATTTGGGCCCATATAATTCCTATAAATACCATATATTCACATAAGCATTTACCAAACAAACCATTATTTTGATAATCCTACACACGATGTCGCGACAGACCCGCATTTGTCTATTTACTTAACACGTTTTTTGTTATAAATTGTAGATTTCTTTTTATTTTCATTTGTGATATTGTGCTGTCCGGAATTCCTTATGATTAAAATCTGTATTAAAGTTTGTCATTTTGGAAAGAGTAGATTAATTCAACATTATCTGCATCCTAAAAGAGTACAGTCATGTATGAACCCCCCCCCCCCCCCTTAGCATTTATTTGCGCTTTCTTTGCAAACGAAAAAATCAAAAAGAAAACGACAATACCTCAGTTCTACCAATACTTTTATTGCTATGATTGCTAAATATACAAATGGAACAGGATACATGTGCAAGTAGTAACAGGATGAAACTGAAACATTGCCATCCAACAACCAACTTGTACCATTACTGATCTCTGACTTAGAGCGAGCTCATCAGCATGTGGCATCAAAAATTGAGAAACTTCATATTATCTTCTTATATCACCTATGAGTTTCGGCTAAGTATGTTTCTTCGGGGTGGAGGGGAGAGAGACCCATGACTATTTAGTCTTTAGATTTCAGGGCAATATCATCCTTTTTCTCAAAACAACAGGATGTTATGTACAATAATGGACAGACGTCACAACTAGACCCTACTTATGCAACACAACCATGTGTTGTTTGGGAAAGTATTTAGAAAGAGAGAGAAGTATTTATCTGTCTGAAATTACAACAAAAAATCCAATTTTGTATTATCTTTTTTAAATAGATTTTAAGTGTGATTGTTGAACGAATATTCTATAAGTTGTGGTTTAACCCATTACCAAACGACAAATTTTAGGCTAGTCCAAATTCAAAGATGGTGCAGACGACAATTTCAAGTGAATGAAACTCTACATTTTTAGGTCTTTTTACATAGAAAACATTGTGGGAAATGAAGAAATTGCTTGTGACAAGCAATTTCTTCATTTTCCACAATGTTTTCCAAAGTCATTACCTTGTGGGGAGTCAAAAGGAGTCACTGTGTGGTAATGGGTTAAGATTCGAAGGGTTTTCAGATAATGCAAATTTGAGTGGGTGGGGTAAAATAAGAATCTCTTCTTTACTTTGTAGGTCAATAGGGAAATACAATAAACTTATAATGGTACATAAGA